>JACXGM010012584.1:0-23851 GCA_016801145.1 Umbra pygmaea | reverse complement strand
CTGCAAATAATATCTCGTCTTATTGTCTATCTTCGGTTAGAATCGGGAAAAGAAGACCTGTGCAGTCTTGTAAACGTTTTTTCTTTTTAAAATAGACTAAAACAAGGTTTCCAGCTTATATCGTTTGCATGCTATTGAGCTTTGAATGTCCGAAAATCTGTCAAATATCGAACATCAAACTATCTTTACCACGGTCCTTTACCTTTACCGATTATTTTGCAAAATATGTTGTGTAAATCCTTCGAGATGCAATACGCGTAGACAGGTCCCATGTCAGTCATCATATTTTTTCTTTGTCTCGTTGCTATGGCAGCACAGGCATTATCATTGATCCACCATCTGCATATCTTGATAACTATAGATCTATAAATATCTTTTCAATGTGTGAGAAACGTTGATAGCTCTTCTATAGTCAATGTTCGTAAATAAATTACACCACAGTCTTGTCTTTAGGACCCTGTTATCAAACCACATTGAATAACACCAGTATGCATATTTTTCTGAAACTATACATATTTTATTCATCGTTCATTGACAGTTTATTATCAATGTTATCTAACCACGTTATTGTGTTATTAACTTCTGTATGTTAATTGGAGAGAAAAGAAATCATGCTCCGTTTATGTGGATGGTGATCTGTAGGTCTTTATTCCCCAGAACCCACAGATCAGTTTCATAACACAGACCCGTCTCCTCATCACCACATGCCAATTATACAGTGAGTTGCTAGAGCTACTGGTGTTCAGAGCACAGGGTAGATTACAGAGGGAGGTATTGAAAGGGAGTTGTTATTCTCTGAGTCACCATCTTTTTTTATCTACCAGTCCCAGTTGCCAGGGCAACCTGGCCATCACTGCACTGGACACAGGTGAACTTTGTGACTAAACAAAAACAATCTGGGCTGGTTTGTGGAAAATGATCAATACCTAATGTCAATACCACGTTTTTCCCAAAGTATATTTTAGGTCAGCCAGATTCAGGACCAGCTAGTCTTAGCATACTCTATCTTCTATGGATTCCTATAGTGGCAGTTGAAATGGATTAAAAAGCACCTTTCATGTTTCTGAGCTGCCTGAGTGTTGTTCCTAAATGTCAATCTCTAGTAGTCTGCTTTTCTAAATATCCCACAATAAGGTGCATGTTTTCCTGGCAGGCATATGAAATCATGTCTTGTCAGTCACAAACAGTCTTGTCAAACCATAAAGTTGAATAACAGTTCCTGTTTCAGTGCAAGGAAAACAGTTGCAACATTTCGGGTATTTTCACCTCGCTGGTGCACATTACATTTGAGTCATTTAGCAGATGCTTTTATCCAGAGTGACTTGCAGCAACGTAGGGTTAAGTGCCTTGCCCAAGGACACAATGTCAGGAATCAAACCAGCAACATTCTGACTACAAGTCTGACCTTTGAGCTATCTGACGCCCGTCACCATTGAGCCATCTGACGCCCCTGACATTAGCCAAACACACTAAATGATGACCACACCAAGTCATTGTTAACAAGAGAGATCAAAGTAACAAGCTGTAGCAAATAATAGTGGTCAATTAACTGCAGCCTGAAAGAAAACAACCCCATATTGTTCTCTAGAAGATATCTCACAAAGCCACAGTGTAAAGGCACTGTTGATTCTTTAGTCATGTGCATTTCCTGCCAGGCCTGCCCTTTAATTTGAATGTATTTCTAGAGCACATTTTCCCATCTCTACTTTAAAGGTCTGCAAGTTCCAACTATAGCACCAATATAATTTCACAATCATAGTTTTTTAAAGTTTATATGTATTACTATCCTCACATTAATAGTGTTTAGTCACATTCATTTTCTCTGCATGGCTGTTTTTGTTAATTCAAGGTTAATCTAATCTACATTCTTGGTTGAACCAGTTGTTATTAATTGTTATTAATGATATATTTAATATTCTGACTCATTCACTTCATGGTGTCAAGTGAGGAAGACCTGCTTGTTACTCTGGCCTCCTCTGGATTACATTACAATATTCACACAGAAATGGACTTTGGTTCGCTTTTTCCTAGGGGAATTAGTCTGCAGATTTAGTATTGAAAGTCCCACAGATGTATTATAGAAGGGAGAACCGCTCTGAGGGCTGTGCTTTTGTCTATCGAGGGGTTTAAGTAAGAAAAACACAAAGAACTAAAGAGTAAAAAAGCACAGCCACAGTCATTATATGAAGCATGTCTACAACATCAAGCAGCTTATTCATACTCTGATGTCAGGGAGACAAAGTGTTAGCCAGAATGTAGATTTACTGCTTCTTCCAGGGTCTCTGCCAGGCCCTTCATGGATGTCAGAGGACCTCTAATCCATGAATAATCTTCTCCCATTTGTCACGTCCAGATCAGCCACAGGCCTAGCACCCTCAGCTCCAGCGACATAGCCAGTGTCCTGTCCCATACAGACCTGAACCAGATGTGGCAGAGAGACCTTAGGCCTCTGCTTGTGACACGGTACCCCAGCTCTGCTGGCAGCTTGGCAGTTCAACAGGTTGGCATCTTCATGGCTGAGGGCATGGGAAGTAACCATGTGTGGTGTACGTACATCATAACCAGAGTTGTAAAAACACCAAGTAAAAGTACTCAGCTGGGTTAACCACTTTTGGGAAGATCCTGATTAAAACCTAAATTGTCCAGGTAAGGGGAGTTCATAATTAACTAGCTAGTGACCATAATTAATTATTGTTTACTCTTCCTATTCATTTCATAGATCTCATAGATCTCTGGATAGTTATGAACTCCATTTACCTGAACCTTTTGGTCTGAACATGGAACTTCCCAAAACCTGTGAACTCAGCTGAACCCAGAAAAGTACTTTATGGTGTAGTTTTTACACCTCTGCTTATAATGTCAAAGACAAGATTAGCCATGTGTCTGTCTATGGGTCTGTGTGTAGATGTTTGTTAGTCACCTACCAATCCATTTCCAGGATTCGTTTTCTGCCATTTCCAATTGCTTTGTGTCGGGTGTACAATATCTTTACCCTCTCCAGCACATCAAGAACACCCTCGGTTCTCTGACGGCAGGCTGGGATGTTACAGAGGATACGTTTCAATCACAGACCCCTTACGGCCCCTTGACCTTCAACAACATAATTGCTACCCTCAACCCTTCCGCTAAGCGCCGCCTGGTGCTGGCGTGCCACTTTGACTCAAAGTACTACCCTCCACAGTGGCATGGGCGTGAGTTCGTGGGTGCCACAGACTCTGCTGTGCCCTGTGCCATGATGTTGGAGCTGGTGAGGGCTCTGGACAACGAGCTGAAGACTCTCAAGGTGGGTGAAGTTTTTTATATTTATTTTTGGAATTTTGATAATTTTAAAGACAAGAGAGTTGGACAAAGAGGCTAGGGAGACAGGTATATAGGGGGAGACTGAGAGGAAGTGTACTGGCAGTTGGCCGAGCTGGGAATCAAACCCCTGTTGTCAGGGGGCATGTACAGTCTGGAGTTGGGAGCTTAGACGGCTAAAACAAACACCAGCACATGGGTGGGTGAAGGTTTAAAGTTTTCAAATTCTACCATTTTTTGTAGAATAAATTTGGGAATGAAGAATACTTTGATGAATCGTCCGCAAAATTACGTAAGAAAGTAAAGCGAAAACAACGCTTTTGCACAGCTGTAGTTACTTTGGGAGTAAATTGCAGAATTCTGAGAGATGAAAATAGATGGAATTCATCCAGCATTCAGAGCTTCCTTTTACAGCTGTCCACTGCCCTGGTGCCCGGGCCAGCTGTCCTCAGTCATAGGGGCTGTCTCCAGAGTGACAGGGCAGGCCAGGGGGGACATGTGCATCTGACACTGCAGACAGTGATGAGAGACCATAAATATTATTTCTTCATTGCAGTGTTTTCTTTAAACCAGTAGGTGGCAGCAATCTCTCTCAAACTCTTTTGTGGTCTCAGGGCACCAATCCCAAGCTATCGCTCCAGCTGCTGTTCTTTGATGGAGAGGAGGCCCTGTTCCAGTGGACCTCTACAGACTCTCTGTACGGCTCCCGCCACTTGGCCCAAAAGATGGAGAACACACCACACCCTCCTGGTGCCACTGACACCAATGAGCTGCATGGCATTGTATGTCCCCAAGCACAAATTCAGCCAATTCAGCACAAATATGGAAATAAGATTCACTATGTTGTTGGGCAGAGGTCGGCCATCTTAAATCGTATCTTAAGGCTCATATATTAAAGGTATAAACCTGTCTTTTATACTTGATAAGCAAGCATTAGGGAGGTGTGAGTAGTGGAATGTATTCAGTACATTTGGACATTCGCCATGCCATCTACAATAACATTATGTCAAATAAATCTAAGATGTTTTATTCTAGCTGTATCCAAGCTGAAAAAGTACTAGAGTTGTTTAAACAACCAGAGCAACATTCCTTTGAAGGAAGAGATAAATCGGCTGTGGTGAGCTGTGTGTATTATAGAGGCCATGTGTCGGGCAATCATCTAGCCATTACACAATGAAGAAACTTATGTCATCCTTAATGAACTCAAAGATTTAGGGAGTGTTTTGAAGGGAGTATCTAACGTACGGGCTGTGTAAGGTTAGTTTCCCATGACCCCTGGCAGAAGATCCTCTCACCGTCTAACCTGAGTGGAGGTTTCTTACTGTCTTCATCCACCCTGTGTTTTCCTTCTCTTCCAGGATTTGTTTGTGCTCTTAGACCTGATTGGAGGCCCCAGCCCACGGTTTGGCAACCAGTTCCCTAACACTGCCCGGTGGCTCACCAGACTGCAGAACATTGGTGAGACTGAACAATCCCTGACCTCTTGTCATTCTGTCAGCATCTCTGTCTTTCTCTCTATGTATCTATATAGATCTGTCTGTCTTTCTCTATGTACGTATCTATCTATATCTGTCTTTATTTATCTGTCTATATTGGTCTCTCTCCCTATGTATCTATCTATATCTGTCTGTATTTATCCGTCTATATCTGTCTCTCTATTGATCTTTGTCTATCTGTCTTTCTATATGAACATTTCTTATCTATTTGTACCACTCTATTTAGATATAATTTTGTACCTCTTTTCAGAGCAACGTCTACACAACCTAGGTCAACTGAAGGAGCATTCAGATGATGTACAGTACTTCTGGCCTGGTATACCTGTAGGTCGGGTGCAGGACGACCACATGCCATTCCTCAATAAAGGTAAAATAATAAAAAATGCATGGGGTCTGACGTACCCTTGTTTATGTTCTGCGGCGTTCTAATAAACGTTGCATTCTTGTTCACACTCAGGCGTGCAAATCCTCCACCTGATCCCAACACCGTTCCCCTCTGTGTGGCACACATTCGACGACAACGAGCAAAACCTGGACCGCTCCACCATCGAGAACCTCAACAAGATCCTGCAGGTGTTTGTGTTGGAGTACCTCAACATGAAGCCTCAAGCCCTCAACCCCCAAAATGCCCCCTAAACGGTGTGGTTCTAGCAGGACCAATCACAAATGGTCTGGTTCTAGCGGGACCAATCACAAATGGTCTGGTTCTAGCGGGACCAATCACAGCACTCTCCCCACACATAAATATTTTAAAACATAAAGCTGTGTACAGGCAGAGTTGGGTATTTACTTTTTAAAGTTACTTTTACATTTGTTAAAAGTAATCAGATTACTTTTACAATTGTAGAAGTAACTTTATAAAAAGTTCCCACCCAACTCTGTGTACAGGTACACATTATCATGTATAGTCATGTCTAACGCCATAAAAGCTCTTGCAGTTGTCCTCAATACAATCAATCTACAAGTGATGAATCTATAAAGCATGGGCAGATCATGTGGAAAGCAAAGATGCTATCATGACATCCCCATAGAGCTGTCCTCACAGTCACACCCTCTTTTCAGCACCCAGTCTTCACAGCCAGAGCCAACACACACACACACATACAAACACAGTCCTATCAGTGCTCTGGCCATAGCATCCAGAACAGCACACAGGACATTCTGTGTGTCTGCCATGACAGTGATTTCTTTATCAGCCTACATCCCTTCTCTTTTCTGAGGAGCTGCTGCTTTGTGATAATGCTAAAGTCAGTCCCCCACTGGCCAGGAGGAAGAGAAGGGACAAACATGCATAGAAGCTTAACGATGTAAACACAGTTGCGTAGCTCTATACCTGGTAGTGTAGTACTTTCTGACCTAATCCTATCTTACAATGCACGGTAACAGAGAGGTCTATTCCCCAGAGTTCTAAGGGAGGCTGACTATTTACTATGTGAATTGGAGGAGGGTTTGGAACAGCTGTGAAAGGAGACAGTGGCTCATGTTGGTGCATTAATGTACGCAGCTTGACGTAGTTCCTCCCTTCTTTTATCACAAAGAAATAATGAGGCCTCGCTTTCTGTGTCTGAATGTACATGGCATTATATTGTCCAGCTCAAGTTAGTATAGAAAAATGAAAATTGTCTCTATATTTGTATTGATATGTGATCTTTATGTCCTACTTATTTCACTCTGTAAAGGCCAGAAAGAGAGCTTCGGTGAAAAGCCTGTTTTGCTCCAGTCATGTGTTTTACTGACAACATTAGCCAT
The DNA here is from genome assembly GCA_016801145.1 of Umbra pygmaea. NCBI lineage: Eukaryota > Metazoa > Chordata > Actinopteri > Esociformes > Umbridae > Umbra > Umbra pygmaea. The sequence continues at coordinate 17,309 of JACXGM010012584.1, read as the reverse complement.
ATCTTGAAAAAATACAGACGCCAAAAATATACTCTTCTTTTTTGTGTCTGAAATAAAGGATAAGAACCAAACACATACAGTGTTTACATTTGAAGAAGTTGTCTTGTACTTTGTTGTTGTTACTGTCAGTATTTTGTGAGGCAGGAGTGAAAGAAACTCAGTGCACACACTCTGTTTCAAGTCCTTTTCACTAGCAGTGAGACAGGACAACTACGGTACAGAATTTTCCTCAGCTAAAGCTCAGTTTATCCTTAAGCTCAGTGTGGGTCAAATTTCCCTCTAAAACCCATCTTCACATATCCTCATCTCCACATCCAGCACCCTCAGTCCCTGATCCCAGGGAGCCAAATTCCTTGGTCCCCCCCCAGGCCTCATCCAGACAACAATCACAACAGGAGGACCTCCATATCCAAAATCGCCTGTATTCACAGCACTCCCGTCAGCTAATATGAAGCTCCAACAGGGTGAAAGATGCCCCGCTAACTGCATACAGACAGTATTTACGATGCTTAGCAACACTAGAGGATATGCAAAATGCTGTGCCACAGGAAAGATGGGAAAATAAATTTGCCCAACACTAATTTACTCTAGATTTACCTGACAGGGATGCGTGGTGTCAGGTAAACCTAAACACCATTAAGCATGCAGCAAATCATATGTGAAGAATTTTCTGGGAATATTAACATTGTTTTATCATCAACTATTTGGTGATATGCTTTGCCTAGCAACGTAATACATAAAAACTGTTATGTTTTGCCTTACTCAAGCGGAGCACCAAATGCTAAATCTAAATGCTAAATCTGAAGTGTTCAGCTTATCCTGGTATTACACAGCTCATGCTGCTTGGCCTCCCTTGAGGACCATTCCCTGGGTTGTCTCCAGGGGCAACGGGTAATGAAGATTCAGAGGCCCTGAAAGCGCCCTGGAATTTAAATAATGTAAAATTGATCTTATCAGTGGGAGACAGAAATCCTTGCTATGCCCCTGGTGGTCACACACTCTAATTGTTCCCATCGTGTCCTAACAAGTTATACTCCAAAAACATCCCATAATGCCTTTGTTTACCTTGTCTGTATGCTGTAAAAGGAAGTGAGTGATTAAAACTTGACCTGCCTGCTCCTCACATCCATATCTAGCCGTGTTATATCTCATGAATCATTCCTACGGTTGTCGAGGCTGTATTTGTGTTGGTTGCTTACATTAAACTCAGGGAGTCACAAGTACACTGGAGTGTTTTGTAGATCCCTGTTTCTTCATATTTCTGTGTACTGGTCAAACAGGGAACGTCCTGTCATGGATGTCCACGGGATGTGTCAATCAGGTCAAAACACCAGGCTAGGTTTGCATGCATAGCCTTTTAAATTCCTCCACATTTCTGTTTCTGGCATAGACAGTGGCTATTTAATATTTGTGAAGCTGATTTGAATAGTGGATCTATTTGATTCAGTTATTTGTTCTTCTTCTCCATTCTGTTGGAAAAGCAGCGTGCATCTTCTCTTTAGAATCGGCAGACATATAGAGCAGCGTGTTAAACTGGGATGAGGACAGAAATCAGAAGTTCATGTACAGTATTGCAGATTGTGGTTTCCAGTATTTTATTGCCCAGTAATAAACTGTTCAGATGTAATTGGAGCTTTACTATGATTGGTTGATTAAGGTTTGCTTACATCTTCCAGCTGCGCAGAAGAGAATGTTCGTAAGGGACACACCTTGGCAATGTGTGTTTTATACAAAGAAGAGGGGGTGGGGGAAATATACATTGAATTTGTGTAGGAAACCATCTGTTGCGTTGGACCTATTGGCCTTCTGCCATTGGCTACTGTACTATTGTGACCTGTTGACACAAAGGTAGTTAAACAACCCCCCCCCTGCTGTTGACTGACAACATTGTAATTGCACCTCATAATCTATTAATCACCGTATGTTACAATATTTTCATCATATGCCACCCTTGGGGCTTTTCCATTCACAAAAATATCAAAAGAAGTCAATAGATAATATCACACTAATAACACACTAATCTTCCTTGTTTCTTCTCAGATTGATATACAGTTATGTTGCCTTATACAGCCTATTCTCATAGACTATGTTCAATCTAACCATGGTGGGAGCCTTAGATTTATTTTCTAAATGAAGGCAAGGCAAGGCAAGTTTATTTATATAGCACATTTAATACACAATGGCATTTCAAGGTGCTTTACATGAACAGGAAAAAATAAAAATTTAAAACAGATTAAAAATAAAGTTAAAGCAATTAAAACGAAAAAAACTATTAGAAAAATAGTACAGTTTAAGAAATAAAAGAGACTGAACGAACCCAAAAAAATATAGTGCAATCAGTTCGGACTTAGCACAGTGTGCATTCAGTAAATGCATAGCTAAACAGATGTGTTTTGAGTCTGGATTTAAAGGTGACTACTGTTGGAGCACATCTGATCTCCTCTGGGAGCTGGTTCCAGCTGTGGCTGGCATAGTAGCTAAAAGCAGATTCTCCACGTTTTTAGTGAATCCTTGGTATCTCTAGCTGATGTAATCCTAATGATCTGAGTAGTCTGTTGGGTTTATATTCAACAAGCATATCTGCAATGTATTGAGGTCCTAGGTCATTAAGTGATTTATATACCAGTAATAATACTTTAAAGTCCATCCTAAATGTGAATGGGAGCCAGTGTAGAGACCTGAGGACTGGTGTGATATGTTCATATTTTCTGGTTCTGCTTAGAATCCTGGAAGCAGCGTTCTATATGAGCTGTAGCTGTCTTATGGTCTTTTTGGGAAGACCTGTGAGGAGGCCATTACAATAATCCACCCTGATGGTGATGAAAGCATGAACAAGTTTCTCTAAGTCTTGTCTGGAAACAAAGCATCTAATTCTTGAGATATTTTTAAGATGATAATATGCTGATTTAGTTATTGCTTTAACATGACTACTGAAACTAAGGTCCGACTCCAGAATCACACCAAGATTCCTGACTTGATCTTTAGTTGTTTGACCCCTAGCATCAAGGTATACGTTCACCTTGAGAACTTCATCTTTGTTTCCAAATGCAATGACTTCAGTTTTCTCTTTGTTTAACTGAAGAAAGTTTTGGCACATCCAACTGTTAATTTCATCAATGCATTGGCATAGGGAGTCAATGGGGCTGTAGTCATTTGGCGATAGGGCTAAGTAGATCTGGGTGTCGTCTGCATAGCTGTGGTAAGCAATTTGTTTCTTTCTTATTATTTGGCTCAGTGGGAGCATATACAAGTTGAATAGGAGTGGTACGAGAATTGAGCCTTGTGGGACTCCACATGTCATGGATGTCCACTCAGACTTATGGTTGCCTATACTCACAAAGTAACCTCTCGCTTCTAGGTTGACCTGAACCATTTTAGAACCATCCCAGAAAGCTCGACCCAGTTTTCCAGCCTGTCAAGAAGTATGTTATGGTCGACAGTGTCAAATGCAGCACTAAGGTCAGGGAGTACCAGCACTGATAGTTTGCCTATATCTGTATTGAGGCAAATATCATTTATTATCATTACGAGCGCTGTCTCTGTACTGTGATGTGGTCAGAAGCCAGATTGAAAATTGTCAAAGTGTCCATTTGAGCTTAAGAATTTGTTCAGCTGATTGAAAACAACTTTTTCAATGATCTTGCCTATGAAAGGGAGATTTGAGATTGGTCTGTAGTTGCTCAATACGGTGTGATCCAAATTGCTCTTTTTCAGTTTTTAGGGACTTTGGAAAAGTCCCAGAAAGAAGTGAGGAATTTACCAATTCTAGATCTGCTTCTAAACAGTTAAACGCACTTTTAAAAAAAGATTTGGGAAATGTGTCAAGGGCGCAGGTTGATGTTTTAAGGTGCTGTACTGTTTTTTCCAGAATGTTACCATTATTTGCTTTAAAAACAGACATAGTGACTAATCTTTGAGGTTGTGGTCTGATCTGTCTGACCTCAGCGCAACTCAAGGATATGCTGATCACCTTTCTGATATTATTGATTTTCACTGAGAAGAAAGAAGCAAACTCACTGCATTTACTGTCTGAAAGCATTTCACTGAGAATGTGACTTGGGGGGTTTGTTAGTCTCTACAGTAGCAAAAAGAGTTTGTGTGTTATTAATGTTGCTGTTTATAATATTTTAGAAAAAGGTCTGTCTAGCTTTGCCTAGTTCTACATTGAAAGCATGAAGGGTGTTTTTATAGATGTCATAATGGACTACAATTTTTGTCGTTTTGTATAATGTGCTAAGTAATTGTCAGAGTAATGTGGTTGCTTGGTATGTTGTACATACTTTCACCTTCCTCAATGTTGGTATTAGTCAGAAACCAGACCAACACCTAAAACATTATTTAAAATCGGATCAACCAATCATAAAAGGCAGAATGTAATTATAAAAAGGAGATTAAATATTCTTTATTGCTTTTATGACAGTTTGGGTTAGCAAGGAAGACCATGCTGGTTGGAGTATAACTTCAAAAAATTAAAAAGTTATTGTATTAGTGTCTTATTTGGCAACACTAACAACAGTGATGGACGGTTTGACACTGAATAGGTAGGGAAATAGAAAGAACAAAAATTCCCTTGTGTCATGATAACAATATATATACATAATAGAAGCTTCATGATCTACCATTCTTATTGTACTGTACTTCAGATCAATTATTCTGAAATACATTAATAAAGGATTGTTTTGTAGACAATGTTTTGTAAAAAAATGTTTTAAATGTATACTTAAAACATTTATGTTTGTAAGAATCCTTTTTTAGTAAAGTTTTTGATTATTAATATTCACCCAGAAAACATTTTCAGTAATGAAAATGCCCAGTTTTGTGTTCGATTAGACAAGTAGACAAGAAGGTTCCTTTAGAAGGCAACAATATCTCTTCATACAACCACATATCATACTGTATGTACCAGCATGTTTTTATATATTTGTTTTCCATTTATTGGTCATTTTTTTACAGAAAGACAAATACCAGTTTTGTAAACAGATAGTCAGTAGCTGGATTTATTCAGTTACTAAGGAGGTGGTTCCAGTTAATATTTCTGAAGGATACATTTCTCTTGATACAATCTCTCCTTACTAATCAGGCGTTTTTTATGTATGTAGCAGGTGATGAACAAATACATATTTAACAAATCCATTCAAATGTAAAAGTGAGGTCTTGGCTTTCTTTGGAGAATATCTATGTGTGCACAATTGTTGGGCAACTATTAGTGTGCATAATTATTATTATTATTTTTAAACTGCACTGTTTTCCTTCATCTTAAATCGACCATTTAAGAAGGGACCACAAGTTCTCAATAGGTTTTAGGTTGTTATTCTTTCAAACTTTAAAGCCTTTACTGGCTAGCCACGCAGTGGAGTACTTTAATGCATGCGATGGAGCATTGTCCTGCATAAAAATCATGGTCTTCTTGAAAGATGCAGACTTTTACCTGTACCACTGCTTGAAGAAAGTATCTTCTAAAAACTCGCAGTAGGTTTGGGAGTTGAGTTTGAGTCCATCTTCAACTCGAAAAGGTCCAACTAGCTCATCTTCAATTATACCAGGCCATACCAGTACCCCACATCCACCTTGCTGGCATCTGAGTCGAAGTGGAGCTCTGTGTCAGTGTTACTGATCCAGCCACAGACCCATCCATCTGGTCCGTCAAGAGTCACTCTCATGTCATCAGTCCATAAAACCTTTGAAAAATCTTGGCCCAGTCTTGAATTTTCAACTTATGTGTCTTGTTCAATAGTGGTCGGGTTTCAGCCTTTCTTACCTTGGCCATGTCTCTGAGCACTGAACACCTTGTACTTCTGGGCACTCCAGGTAGGTTGCAGTTCTGGAATATGACAGCACTGGAGGATAATGGGTTCCTGGTAGCTTCATGTTAGAGATTTCTCAAATCTTTGGCAGTTCATTTGTGTCTTTTTTTCAACATGTTTCTTGTGACTCAATTTTCTCTATCTGCAGGATGAAAATAATATCTTTGAGCCAATGAGAAACTGAAGGAGGCTGGGAAGACTTCTATCAAAATTCTGCATCGAGCCAATAGTATATTGAAAGCCATGGTGTCTGCATGTTTGGGGTCGAATGAGAGTAAGTCCTCAGGGACACCAAAAACTGCTATCAGGGGAGAAGCCGCGACTCTTCTGGGAAGGCTTTACACAAGATTTTGGAGTGTGTCTGTGGGAATTTGTGCCCATTCAGCCCAAAGAGCATTTGTGTTGTCAGGCATTGATTTTGGAAAAGAAGGCCTGGCTTGCAATCGCCGTTCCAATTCATCCCAAAGGGGTTCAATAGGGCACAACCCTAGGTCAGGTATCTGTGCAGGCCACTTGAGTTCCACAACACCAAACTCATCAAACCATAGAACCAGCTTTGTTCACAGGGGCACAGGCATGCTGGAAAAAGAAAAGGGCATTCTCCAAACTATTGCTTCAAAGTTGCAAGCACCCAATTGTCTAAAATGCCTTTGTAACCTGAAGCATTAGGATGACTCTCCACTGTAAATATTAGGCCTAGCCCAAACCATGAAAAACAGCCCCAGACCATTAGCCCCCCAAATATTAGATGGGGGATCCACATACTTTTGGATATATAATGTATATGCGCTTACAACTCAAAGCTGATCAATATCTATTGGAGCAAACCAAAGAAAATACAAAATTCTGTGATGATAAGATTTATTATCCTCTACAGACTTTGTTAACCAAGGACTAGAGGTAACCGTTTTCCTTTCACACACATAATCTCTGTTGCTTTTAGCAATACATACTGTGGATGTTACCTTTAAACTTTTTTAAACCTTAGGCTAGAACCAATCTCAATATAGGTATGGCATAATGAAGTCACATTTCCTCGAGGTATAGTCACATGGGTGGTGTCAGCCATGTCAGCAAAATGTTACCATTGTTGAATTAAGAAGCTCTAATAGGACGACCGTGCTAATAATTGCCTGATAATAATTGCCTGAAGAGCAACTGCTCACCAACAGAGCGCAGACGTGAGGCAAAAGAAAGCATGATTGAAGTGTAGGGAATAGTGGACATCATAGCCTATCGACTATTCCCTACACTTACACCATGATTTATGGTGTAATGAAAGCTGATAGGCTAAAATGTATTTTGTTTAGTCTGGTAAAAAACAAAGGCAAAAAAAATGCGCAGATAGAAATACACGATAAATGCAGTTGAAAAATGTTGGGAGTTTTCCACACTTGAATGCAATAATTTATAGCATGTATGTACATGTATATTATAGGATTGTTTGACTGTATTAAAAACCATTACCTTTGTTCTGCAGTTTGTTGCTCCGCCCCTTTGGTAGTTTCAGCTGAGCAGAAACTGCAACCTGATCCGAAGCCTAGTGACGGACCATGGGGGTTTTCACTACAGCATGCAACCATGCGTGTGGAAGAGTTCCCAGCCGCTAAGTGCGCGAAGAATACAACCTAAGAAGAGGTTCTCACAGAAAGACAGCTGCTATAAAAGTAATAGCAAGGAACAATGGGAGTTCTATCAAATTAAGTGTGACAATTATAGTATATGAAAAGCAGCGTTGTATAGGAGCCTATCGTTTTTTATTTCTTTTTTTAAAGTTTGTTGAGAATGCAAGCAATGGATCCAATAACAAAGTGGACACCAAAGCAAGTTGTCGACTGGATGAAAGGTAATTTTCGATACATTTTTAAACACCGCTCGATTTTACAACAGTAGTCAATGTTAAACCGCTTAGTTAATTTAACTAACTATACAAATCATTATTTCAATCACAAGCCAATATAGTGCTGGCGTTTGTTTTTATCTTAAGAAATATAATTGTATGTGTAGCAAGCTATGGACGCTGTGAAGTTATTAAACAGAACAAACATACAGCATATTATTTAAACTTGAATTGCTCATGTTTAATTCAAAAACAGGTTTTAGCTGGAGGATGTCAATGAAACTAGCCTGACTGGTACAAGTGCAACACTTTCTAGGGATAGCAACATTTTGCATGGTTTTTTAACTTTGTGGGTCACATTGTAGTGGGCGATACATGTTGATATCTCATTAACAAAATAACCGTAATATCTCAAAACCGTGCAAGCTTAATTTAGATTGAGCTAGTTTTGAACCTCGAATTTGATACATATTTAAAAACAAATACAACAAAATACACAATACAGCTATGTTGAATTCTCAAAACATGGGTTGTTTTTTTTCGCAACTACAATTGCTCTGTGAACTGTAGGCTGTTATAAACACCTTGTTTTTTAATACATCGCCATACAATAATAATTGCTGAGTTTTGTTGTAATGTCTGTGTATTTGAGGACAAATTGAGAAGCATTTTAGACCGTTCCTTTATATGAAATAATTCCAGGTCCTTGATATTCAAAGTCTGCTCGTATGGACGATCCACTTGCAGTCAATTGTAAGCCTTCGGTCTGTAGAAAACAGGTTTTTGTCTAAAAGATGCACTTTAACATAGACAACTAAGATTTGTTAAGTACTTTTTCTATCGTTTGCAGATGTTTACATTGGCTGGATGACATTAAAACAGACAACTTTGATTGTTTCATTTAACAAACTTAAACTTTTTCAAAAATTCCCTGAATTTCTTTGGCTGGTTTCATATAAACCATTCATCTTCCTATTATATCTAGGTTTAACCCAAAGCATTTCCATGCTCTGAGACTCCAACCTGGAATGCCGGTTATGGAAATGTATGACATCACCAACTGACAATTTTCTTTCACCTACTTGAGCCTGTAACAACATTGGCATGTAGATTGACTACTACTGGGATAGGATGTACTATCAACAGTCAACATTGTAACAACTCCACACACAGCACAACAATGAAATGCAATCAACATAGCATAATTATGTCTATAGAAAGTCCTCTTGTGCTCCTTTTACCTTTCTAAAATTTTAGATTGTAATTTTACAAATGTATGTTTAGAGAAACTTTATCTAAAATGTTGTCTGAAGATATCCAAGTAGGTCTTTGATTTTTCTTTTGTTTTCAGAGTAGTCACTTGAGAGTGTTTCACAATGCCGGTGAGAAATCTGCAGCCACCCACCCATTAAAAGTTTCTGAATTTAGTTAACCTGGTGTTGAGGTTGTCCAGCGCTCTTGTTAAGTGCCTGAGTAGATGTTATTGATGTCCTAAAAAGAGGCATTGGTGGTTCTCTAGTAGTCATTGAACAGGGCTAGGACAGTGGATGTATGGATTGAGGATTAGCTCAGCAGTAGGTCTTGTTTGTCAGTGTTGTGTCTGACTAGCTGACTCAGCGGTTCTGCACTGGAGGGTCTTAACTTTGGATTTGTGGGGTGCTCTGTTCACTGGACAGACATGGGACAGCTGTTGAGCCAAAAAGAACACCAGGCCATTCATGCTGAACATGCTGTATAAACTCTGCAAACACCAGTGATGCCTGTACAAATCACCCTGAAGTTTTTACTTCAGATGGATCATGACTGCTTTTGTGTGTTTTGGGTCAACAATTGTGGTTGACTTAATTGTTTAAGCTGATTAGTAGTGGACCATGAATTTATGTTGAGTGAAAGGCGAGTTGTTTTTTTGTGGATGTCCAGAGATCCTTTAAGGTGTCTGTTGTAAGCTACCATACCACGTTATGCACAAAATGTATGAATTTCAAAGAAGTTAGAATAATATTTTCATTTGCAGTTAAACCCCAAAACACAAGCATACAGGCATATAAAGGACCACACTGGGTGCTTCGGTTGACGCCAGTAATGTTCCAAATATAGTCTTGAATTCATGATTAATGCCCACACGGAAAAGAGCTACTGCTATTCTGAGAATGTTTAGTTCAAAACTCAGTTGAATAGTTTCACACTTACAAACGTTATTTTTCCCACTCCTACCTTACCGGCGAAAGTCTGCCAAGTTTGTTCAGGCATTCCAAACATGCCAGAATACACAACTACTGTTCAAGTTAATACGTAAAAGGCACAAATTGTCATGTGCGATTGGACGCACAATTTGCAAAGACTCCTGTCTTTTGTTTAAATAATAAAGCATGCAGGGTTATTCCAGTATTTATCAAATGAATTCAATCACTCTGTAGGAAATGTGTCTATGGGTTTATTTTTAAGCAAAGGGTCATGCTAATGAAGCAGATGATCTAGTGGCCTACATCTGTCTTAATGAGGTCAACGGATAGAAGTGTCAGAAACAGATTTCTTGTGCCAGAGAAGAAGGGATTCACCTTTGGAATAATGTCGGCATTACAAACTGGTGATTGGCTTGGGAGTGTGGATATACAGTATGGTACATAAGTGTGACTCTCATTTCCCAGTGGCTTTGCGTCTGCCGTGTGTCACTGCTTCTCTTGATAGTGAGGTGTTGGCATTTGCTGTCAATGTTCTGGTTAGCCAATAATAAGGTCTGAGGTGTGAAACAAGCAGTGCTAAGTGCTTACCCTGACACACTTCAGAATGTCTTTCTCTGGCTCTCCTAGCAGCCAAGGCTGCGTGTTTAATCAGTCCAGACAATTAAGGCCTCATCAATAGCCTGTGAGAACCTGCATCAGGTGTGTCCGCGTTGCCAACATAGTGGCTGGTGTTTGTGTCGTTTAAACTGGGCTGACGACAGCCCTTCCCTTCTGGGTCTCTGAGTTACCTTTTGGAGTCAAGTTAAAACTGAGTCCTTGTCATTCTCTCACTCATTCTGCTTTTGTTCAATAGTCAATTGATCTACAGCTATCTTAGGTATATCTGTGTAACGTTCTTTTTTAAAAGAGCTGTGTAAGAAGATTCTCCCTGAGGTGCAGGGACCTGAATTTGATCACCATGGTTTTGGCCTAACTGTCCAGATTCTTATAATGTTAAAGCCGGGGAAAGCGCTCACCGTATAGGAACTTCTCAGAAAGCTTCCAATAGATGCAGGCACCGTCAATAAAGTTCTGCAGTATAACACACTTGTTATGTAATGGATTCTTTCCTCAATTGATTTGAGATAATAAGCATTTACTGAATTGTACCACACAGCTGGATCACAAATTAACATTGCATTATAAGTTAAACTGATTCTGTCTGATTCCTAGTCGTGTGCAACCTTATTGGACTGAGTAAGAATTGTTAGTTGAATATTTGAATTCTCATAATAATGACAGTACTGTATGAGAAGTTCATACATTAAGCAGTCTAACTGTAAACAGAAATTGTTAGCATTTATATAATCCACCACGGTTTATTTTATGATTCTATTATGTTATAGGGAGTTGCATTCCTTCCTTGTGCCTCTGCCAAAATGGCCAGGGGGCAGTTCACTTTTTATTTAAATCCTAAATGTGCATTGCAAATCTCCCAGATCATCTGAGCTTAGCAGTGTTGCTAGCGGTTTTGCCCGAGCCTACACTAAGAGCATTGGCCTCTGAAACACAGAGCTTCGACCTGTCCTGAGGTGCCACTTTTAGTCAGTTAGGTTAGCTGACTGCCAATGCAGAGAGCTTTGTGTAACTACAGATTTCTGTACACGTAAGAGTTGTTTACCTCTAAACATTTTTTATGTTTAAATCCCTATATTTGAAACCCTCCTTCATTGCAGAAATTCACAGTGGAGTCAGGAAAGTTGATGTCAAGATGTGACTTCACACTGATCACTCAACCAGGCTGACAATACCAGAATATATATGTGCCAGAAGGAACATGTACTTTCATAGAAAATTGAAAGCAATTTGTAACAACAATTGCTATTCCTATCTTGTGATTCTCATTAATGCTGGCAATATCTTTCAGCTCCTACGCATGATATTGGAAGAATTAATTTAGGATTGCTTTGCATTGATGCTTTTTTTGTTGCTACAGTAATGTGGAAAACATTGTTGTACAGTTGATTTTGATGTAATGGTTCATCTTGGGAACACTTTATCACCTTTGTTCTGTTCTGTTGCTCTTTTTCATGGTGCTGTTTTTTAAACTAGTTTCATCCCAAGTTTGAACGCATAACCGATTAGTTGGTATTTATTTTTATCTCTTTATTTTGATCTGTAGAAGTCTATTTTAAAGGGACAGATCAGGGCAGTGTTTCCCAAAGTTTTTCTCTTGGAACACCAGATGTTTTACATATTTGATTTTTCCCTGACCTGGCGCATTCAGTTAGTAAGGGGCTTTGTAATATATGAGTAATTAAATCAGGTGTTCCAGGGCTACAGCAAATATGTAAAATGTCTGGTAGCACCCCAGGAGAGGATTAAGAAGGGTTAGGGTTTTATACAGGTATCCCACTGACCCCTTCCGCAGTTGGAAACGATCTTGTGGACACCATTTTATGTGGTGTTACGTTTTTCTAAGTTTGCACTAGGAGTGTGAGTGTTGTAAATGTTTTGACATCCTAAACGTTAAGAATAATTCCATAAATGATTTATTAATATTTATTTCACTAGTATATTTGTCACCAACTAACATGCGCCAATGGTCATACAATGATCTACTACCTAAAGCAATCAATCAATCAAATGTATTTTATAAAGCCCTTTTTACATTTAGCAGTTGTGACAAAGTGCTTTTATGGACACCCAGCCTAGAACCCCAAAAGAGCAAGCAGCGAGCAATGAGAAAGTTTAGCACAGTGTGTATGAAAAACTCCCTAGTAATTTGCTTCCCAGGAAGAAACCTAGAGAGGATCCAGACTCAGTGGTGTGGCAATTCTTAGGCAGGCTTAGGGGGTTAACATACAGGCCCAGTCTCATCTCACTTGCCTGGCAGCCCTAACGCATGTTTTAAATCCCCCAGATTACTCTTTTGTAGACCCTACCAAAGAGATGAGTCTTTAGTAATATCTTAAAAATTGAGACTGAGTTTGCACTTCTGGTATCAGTCATTCCACAGTAGCGGGGCTCTACAACAGAACTCTACTGCCAGCTGTTTGTTTTAAAATTCTAAGTACAATAAGGAGCCCTGCGTCTTGTGACCATAGCGTATGTGTACCTAGGTATGTACGGCAGGACCAATTCAGAGAGAGAACCAGATTCAAGTCCATGTAATGCTTGTAGGTTGATAGCAAGACCTTAAAATCTGATCTAGTCTTTACTGGCAGCTACACAGAAGCCTTTAGTCGGATCATGCACGTGATGATTATGATATATATAGATAATCTGATTTATTTAACCCAAATCCCAGACAGCACTATGCCAATTTGCGCTGCCTTGTGCAGGAGGCCGGGGGAAAGTCGGTGAACCCCAACACAGGCTCAAACCCTTGACTATCATGACAGACTGTCGTGCAATGCAGCGACTTAGCCCACTATGCTACGTGGACCCCTGGGAGTGATCAATTGTGTCGAAGGCAGTAGTAAGGTCAAGAAGAACAAGGACAGATGATGAAGAGCCTAGGTCTGATGCCACCAAAAGGTAATTTACCACCTTCACGAGTGCAGTCTTCATGCTGTAATGCGGTCAGAAGCCAGACATGAGCATCTCAGATATTATTTGTTTTAAGGAAAGCAGTGAGTTGTTGGGAAACAACTTTCTCTGGAATTCTTTTGAGAAATGGGAGGTTCAGTATTGTCTGATATAATTGCTTAATTCATCGGGATTAAGATTTGGCTTTTAAAAAAACTGTCACTTTAAGCAAGCTTGGAACGGGTTCGGAGGACAGAGAACAACATGTTCAGCATAGGCGGGACAAACACAGAAGGTAGTTCCTTAAGTAGTTTAGTATGAATAGGGTCCAGTTGACAGCTGATAGGTCTAGAATCCGTGACTAATTTGTTGAAAGTGTCAAGCGATACAGAGTTCAAGTGTCAATTGATCCACGGTCCAGGCAGTTCTGTGCATCATAGCACAAGATCTTATCATTAAACAGTGCTCTATCATAACTACTTAATTAGCTGGATCTTGCAATGCAGGTTCATCCAGACTAGGGGTTCCCAAACCTCCCCCTCAGGTTTTGGAACCCAGACAGGCAATCTTTTGTTTTAACCCTCAAATGGCACACCTGATCCAATAAATCAAAGGCTTAATGTGTAGTTGACTTAGGGCTGGGTGAAACGGTCTGATTTGCATATCTTAATACAATATGTACTCCAGAGCCAATGCATAATATTGTGTTGCCAGGCGAAGGGGCTCTGGATTACATATCGTATCGAGATATGCAAATCAGGCCATATCGCCCAGCCCTAAGTGACTTAATGAATCAGGTGTGCAAGTTTAGGGTTAACACAAAAACTTGGAATTTTTGTGTAAGTCCGAGGAGATTTTTGGAAACCTCTGATCCAGACAGCAGAACCAGGTAAACGTGTGCGTACGGTGTGCGAGTGTGACGACACAATCAGAGAAAGCGAGCACACCAGGTATGTACCGTATCACTTGTTCTCAATTGTCTCTTCTAATCACAGTACATAACTACTGTAGTAGTTGTCATAGTATCAGAAAGAGAGGAGCTACCAGCTTGCTAGCTAATGCCAGCATTGGCTAATAAAATATACACTACCTTTAATCCTGTGTATTTTTTGCTCTTCCAATGCATTAGTACTATAAATAACAATAACAACCATACCTGTTTGATGCTGAAACCTTTCTTTCTCATATAGCTACAATTTAATAGTAATTTCTTCACTGTAAAAAAGGTCTGTAGATTTCACAGTGAAAAACTGTTAAACCGTCACTGTAAAATACTGTAAACTCATAAAAGGTTGAAAGAAGTTTCTCTAACAGTGAAACACGGTCATTTATTTATCAGACAAACATTAATTTTTGCGTCTCTTTTCGGTTAATAATATATTACTACACTGTTAAATATACTCTTGGTTTGTGTTTATAACGGAAATATGCTGTAAAATATACGTAACAGCCAATATTCTATAAGATTTCCCAGAATACTTTGCTGCACGTTTTGTTTTTCAGAAAAGTTTGTTTTAATATATTTTGTGCTTCAAGCATTCATGCATTTATCACTTTGTTTCATTAAAAAGATTATTATTATTTAATAAACTCAATAAAAACTCTAATTTATTATCTTTATTCCAGCCATTACTGAGATGTGTTCCCATCAATGTAGTTTAGAATTTTCATGGTCTATTAGTGAGTGATTCACCATTATAGTTCTTATGAATCCAGGATATTGGTGATAAAATATTACAACTTTTGGATATGAGTTCAGTCAGATTCTGATTGGTACTAAATATATGTGGATCATTAAACATTAAATTGGATTAATGTCACATTAAAGTTTTATTTTATATTACAGATTGTTAAATTCACAATAAATCACTGTCTATTTATAATGGTAAAAATCTGTATGTTCACTGTAAAATGCATGGTAAAAATGTTTATGGTAAAATATAGAATATAATACAGAACTTACCTGTTAAATCAACAGTACTAATTTCTTTTACCGTAATAGTGGAAAATGTTCTACCATATTTATTATGGTAAAGTTTTGGCAACCAGAATTGCCAGTTTTTTTTACCGTAAATTTAACAGATTTTTCTTTACAGTTTAATTCCATCTTCCACTACCTTCGCTAATAACTTGTCATTCTACCAGCGATTTAATGCCAACAATCTACAGGGGCAAGTCATTTTTTTTCTCCTTATTGTTTACCAGAACCCGATTAGAACAATTCTTGTTTAAATGTTAAGGGAAATTTTTGTACAATTAAATACCAAATGAAAACAAAACTAGGGGCAATTTAAGACTGGAAGTCTTGGAAATGTCTGGCAAAAATATGTAAAAAAAAATACATTACATGTAAATACTGCCTGCATATTTGGAAAGTTGCTCAGAAGTTCATATGACTCTGGGGAAGTAAATTCAGGGCTTCATTGCTATCTCAAATGGTCCCTAATTACATGGTTTCGTTGTCACCAAATAGGTCTTTTGTTAAGTAAGTAGAGGAAGCTCACTATGGTGGTGTTTATAGTGCTATCAAAGCATTATGTGTTATGCTCTAACAACCACTAGATATGACAGGAATGTGTTTAGCTGGCTTTCTACAACTGAACCCAAGCACAACCTTAGTCAATAAGCAGTGGAAACATGCATAATGTCCTTTTATGCGCTTGTGCGTTTTAAGAGAACTTACAATGCCAGATTTTTTATTTTGATTTAACTTTTATTTATACAGAGAGAAATCACACCGAGACCAATGGTCTTTTTCCCGGCAGAGCCCTGTATGCAGAGGAATTTTGAATGTAATACAATAGAAAATATCTAGTTAACAATTACATTTAACACTAAACATTTAATTAAGCAATGATTGAAGTGTCCTAAAAGAACCAAAGCATCAGTGCACTTTAGGGATCGACCGATATGGATTTTTTTTAGTGCCGATACCGATATATTTTCATCAGCCTTAGCCGATGATCAATACGGGCTATCGATTTTCTTGAGCTGATATTTGGAGCCGATACGGCTTTTGCTCCCTCAATTTACATCATAAAAATGACAATGATGATAACAAATGTTACAAGTCTCAATGTAAAAAAGGAATTTAAAAAACTATATTTAACAAATAGTAAAAACAGGTGAGATAGAACAAGGGGCAGTCCATGGTCTGCACGTGAACTGCAGCATCTCCAGCAACACAGAGCTCCCTGTGTGGATGCCTGTCTGTAAATAATGCTGGGAAAATCGGCAAACGCAGCAGCTGTGTATCGGCCGATACGCGTTAAAACTGCTTATCAGCCGGCCGATAAAATCGGTCTATCACTAAGGCACATACTATAAGTCACTTTGGATAAGAGCAGCTGCTAAATGAGTACAATGTAAATGTATGGTTAAGGTCTGTAATGTGTTCCAGGAGTGAAGCATTGTAGACAAAGGCAGTTTTCACAAACTCTGAATGTGCCTTACTGTATATCAATAGAATAACCTAAATGTTTATACATATTTTATAACATAAGACAGCGTAGATTTGGTCATGTCCAGGTTGGTCTACATTCTACCCAACCCTCTTTTTGACATGAACTCATACATATGACTAATGTGTTTCTTTCTAATCAGAATATACTTTGCTGTCATTATTGGCATCTGTCCATATTTACAGGTGTTTACAGACTGTACTTGCATCATTTTAGGTCCATCATTTTGTTGACTCCCTACAGTGAAAGGTGCTGATATAAAAACAGAGATGACGGAACAGCGTTCCATTTCCATGCCCCTGTAGCAGGGCTTTGATGAGTCTCTGGGCTGCTTGGTGTGGCTCTTTTTACAGTGGCCTTATAGAGTGGTGAAAGCTTGGATGGGTGAAAAAGGATCAGAGGGCTTCCACCAGGATATGAATAACACCTGGTGGGACCCATGGGAGTCCTTGTAGAATTTGTTTCTAAATGGCAAGTGTGTGTGTGTCTGTGTGTGTGTCTGTGTGTGTGT
>JACXGM010012583.1:0-23838 GCA_016801145.1 Umbra pygmaea | reverse complement strand
AGACACACAGAGACACACAGAGACACACAGAGACACACAGAGACACACAGAGACACACAGAGACACACAGAGACACACAGAGACACACAGAGACACACACACACACAACAGGTAAAACTATACATGTATTTCAAAGGGAACCTACATATCCTCTGTAGTTCATTCTTGCTTTACACCATGACAATACACCTTTTACTGTATTGGCAGCTATAAATGTGGTTCATTGTTGCTTTACAACATGACAATACACCTTTTACTGTATTGGCAGCTATAAATGTGGTTCATTGTTGCTTTACACCGTGACAATACACCTTTTACTGTATTGGCAGCTATAAATGTGGTTCATTGTTGCTTTACACCGTGACAATACACCTTTTACTGTATTAGCATCTATAAATGTGGTTCATTGTTGCTTTACACCATGACAATACACCTTTTACTGTATTAGCAGCTATAAATGTGGTTCATTGTTGCTTGACAACATGACAATACACCTTTTACTGTATTAGGCTATAAATGCATAACCATTCCACTGACACAGCTTAAAGATTTACAAGCTAAGTACAGTAATCTGAAATCTCTAAATAAAAAGCATGTCAAAACACAAGGCCAGTTCTGTGAAGGCTCACCGGGAACATGGCAGGGCCATACTGGAAGGTATTGGGCAGCCCTGGAACGCCCGTGTAGTACGGCAGGCTGGTGTAGCTGTAGCCTGGGGGCAGCGCGGGATTGAGGAAGGGCTGCTGGGTGGTGTGGTGTGTCTGGCTCTGGTTTTGCTGCGTCTGCTGGGCCAGCGTGGTGGCTGGTGCCGGGGATGACGCATCACCTCGACCAAACTTTGATAAGTCGCCTGCCAAAGGGGAAATCAGCAGAAGGGGAGGGGTGAATGACAAGTGATGATTCCATTTGGAGAAAAACAGAGGGGGAAAGAGTGACTTCTATTGGGTTCAAGTGTTGCAGAGACATTAGTGCAGTGGAAGGATGAACCATAGGTTTGCAGTTATCAGTCCCAGTCAGCCACGCTAATTGAGGTGGAGGCCGCATGTTGTTCTGGAGCCATTCTGTCTCAGTGCATCGTCATGGAGACGCAAGACATGGTCAATGGACAAATGTTTGCAATACTACGTTCCTGTGTTCATCCATAGTGGAGGAAATGTTGGAGAATGAGGGGGGGATTTACCAGAGTATGGGTTGTTGCTCAGGCTTCCATCTCTACCCGTCAGTGCTGTGTTGGGTGTCGCAAACGGGATGCTATAGTAGTCCTGATAACAAGCAACCAGTTTCAACAAATCAACATATTAAAATAAGTTCCTGGCTTTAACAGTTTGTTGAGTAACAGTTAGTGGCTGTTGGAAAACTGCTCATCTATAGAATAAATATTATTTGGTCATGGAGGGGTAACATGTCGACACCTTAAGACTCACCAGTGGTATTCTTGTCTGGAGCATCTGTAGGTCGTCATAGCCGTACACCTGAGGCTGAGAGACAAAAAGGTGATGACACAAAAACCTCTATTTCTAATGATGATCTAATCTACTTCCCTGGTCAGAAACTAAAATACCAATTTAGGTTCCTGTGTACAGTTAGACTAGAGGTCAACAGCTTTTCCTGTACACTTCCTAGGAAGTAAAACACAGACATATAAACGGCGTAAAGGTGGGTCTAGCTGATTAAGCTGTTGAGGTGCTCTTACAGCGTAGGCGTGCAGCAGCCCGGGGGCCATGATGTACGGGTTGGGCAGCAGAGGGGGCACTCCGGGGGGAAGGTTGGGGGGCGCTTTCCCTGTAAAGAGACCAGCAGACACAAACAACAAAAAATGTGAAATAACAGAATTGAAAATGGTTATTAACTATATACCGCCCAATGCATAACTACACCAGACACCAAGCTCAATCCCAAATGGCACGCTATTCCTTGCGGTGCAATACTTTTAACCAGAGCCCAAAAGGGGGTAACTTAGTGCAGTTCAGTTGGTACAGAATTACACCTTACCTAATGGTAGTGGGATCAATGCTTATGGGAAACCAGTATTAATTGAAAGTTCGAGAATATATGGACACAATGCTACAGGGACTCCTAAAGGCTGGGATTATATCCCAGACATTTCTTGGATAGTAATGTTTCATTCATGCCTGACTAGAGGAATCACAGGATTTGAAATTAGACATGTTTTCTTTAGAAGTGTCCGTGTTATCTTGCCACAAGTCAACCTAGGGGTTCTTTCAGTGACATTTTTACATCAAGAGAGGTATTGGTAAACGCACAAGGTTTCACAATTTTCAAAAACAATATACATGTTAAGGCAGTGGCTCCTGAGGCCTATACCACAAAGCAAGATTTGGGGATAGTGAACTAACTTCAGGTTTAACCCTGGGTTTCAGTATCACAAAGGTGGTTCACCTGTAATTGGGTTACATCGTCATGGTAACTTATGCTGCAAACCTAACCTGCTCTGGAGCAGGTTATAGTCGAGATAACAAATTTACCTGAATAAAAGCACTGCCTACTTACCAATAAATTCTCGATTGAAAAATGCATCACCATTCTAGGAGTCGCCATTGGCTTTCACTGATGAGTACCTTTATGTAAGATATAGTTTCTCAGCAGAGGGCTTGAAGTATCTTTTGTCAAGTTCGTGAGCCGTATGTTGCCAGTGTGCACATCGAAGTCATGTGCCTACAGTTTTACAGTGAAATCAATGAGCCTTAACTGATGCATTTATAAATATGCAGATGGCTAATTTTTGCCAGCTTTCCTTCCTGCTTTACATCTGTATTATATTTTTTATACTCTTATTTGTATGTATAAAATGATTGTTTACTCCTCGAGCTAAATATGCATCTCTAATAGACGTATCCATGCCTGCGATTGGTCATATGGTGCACAAACCGCAGCTTTTGTAAACGCGCTTGTCGCTAGATTGGGAAATCCTGGGTCAATTTAACAAATTGATAACCACCGTCGTGACATCTCTTATCTAGATCGCAGTTATTAGTTGTTAGGTTTAGTGAAGAAAAGAAATCCAGGGCATGTTGAACCTGCTTCGTAGTATAGGCCTCTGTTCTGGGCAAATCCCCAGTGATGTATTCAACATATTCAAGTCTCACCCATACAACTATTAACTTAAGGCCAACATCCTTTCTTTACATCAGTTTGAAAACAAAACCAAATGCATTTCTTGCTAAACAGTAGCTATGCTTATGTTCACCAATGACATTCATGGGTAACAGGCAGATACAGTTGCAATCAAATTAGTCAACCCCCATTGCAAATCAGGTTTATTGTCAAAATGTTCAAACTGTCAGCTGTTTAGAATGAACAAATCAAACAAATGCAGTTGAAATAGCTCAACACAACAAATGCTTCAAGTGGTTTCCTCCAACTGAAAAAGCAAACT
Organism: Umbra pygmaea; assembly: GCA_016801145.1. Classification (NCBI taxonomy): domain Eukaryota; kingdom Metazoa; phylum Chordata; class Actinopteri; order Esociformes; family Umbridae; genus Umbra; species Umbra pygmaea. The sequence continues at coordinate 20,441 of JACXGM010012583.1, read as the reverse complement.
TTGTGGCAAGCATCTTTAGTACTTAGTAAAGCACCCTTTTGCTGTTAAGACCTGCTGCAAACAAAATGCATATCCAGACACCAGCCTCTGGCAGTGTTCCTAAAGAATGTTAGCCCATTCTTCATGAGCCATGACATCCAGTTCAAATTCTACCAGAGATGTTCTATTGGGTTCAAGTCAAGTGACAGCCACTGTAGACTCTTCCAGCGCTCCTGCAACCAAGCCTTGGTGGAATTTGAGGTATGCTTGGAATCATTGTCCTGTTCAAAGGTTTAATGACCCCCAAGCATCAGCTTCCTCAGATGGCATGATGTTTTCCCCTAGGATTTTCCTGATACTTTAATGAATCCCATCTTGCTTTCTCTACACAGGTTTCCTGTGCCAGAGGATGCAAAGCAGCCCCAGAGAATCACTGCGCAACCACCACGCTTAAATCTGTGCAGAGTGATCAGCATATGCTTCATTCTTCTTCCTCCAGACATACCGCTGATCCATCATGCAGAAAAGTTCCAGTTTTGTTTCATCGCACCACAGAACATAATCCCAAAACGTTGGTGGCTTCTTTATATGATAGAGCATATTGGAGCCAAATCTTCTTGTGCTGTTGGGTCAGAAGGGGTGTGTCTTGGAGTTCTGTCATGGAAACCTTCTGCATCTCAACAAACCCCTGGCCAGTTCAGGTATTTAATGTGTTCCAGCTCAAGCTCACCTGGTGCAACTAATGAAGCTCTTGAACACCTTTTTCAGATGTTTGTGCTGTTGTCAGGGATTCTGTTCAGGGGGTTGAATAATTGACTGGAGAAGTCATTGTGATTTGCATTTTGAGTTGGATTTGGGGAAACCACTTGAAGAATTTGTTGTGTTGAGCAATTTCAATAGTTTGTTTGATTTATTAATTGCAAACAGCTGAAAGTCCGTACATTTTCACAATAAAACCAACTTGCAATGGGAGTCGAATAATGTTGATTGCAACAGTAGATAGAGCCATAAATATGCTGCGGTTTCAACACATTTTGTATACTATACAGACTATGCTTTACGTAGCATTGTGAAATCATACTGGATCAGCTGTGCTAACAACAGCCCCATTGAAATTGTGATGTTTTACCTATGCTGTTGTAGCAACAATAGTAGCTAGAGTCAATGTTGTATTACATCAATAGAACAATTCACTCAGATGGCCAACATGCATGAAAATGAAGGTGTATAATAGCTAGCTAGCCACTATAAAATTATTTCATGCATAAGTGTTTTGTAAACCTGTGCATTCATAGTGGATAAGCTATGCTAATGACAGCTTACGGCACTATTTGTGGTTGTGCGCATTTGTCTTTTGGAAAATCGTGTCATTACTGTGAGGCAAAAGAACACCACTGTGGCATGTTGAGCAGTCATGTTGTTTTTAGAGGTTTGTCATTTGTAGTTCCCAGCCCTCTCCAATTTTGAGTCTACAAATTTTCCTGGAGAATTGGAGCTGAGGGGCAGGATGTTTGTTGTGAATCCTGGGACCTTGTTTTATTTCATGAACAGACCAATACATATGAAGCGGATTCTACCACGAAATTCAAATTTGCTGTGTGCAGACAAATGATCTTTGGTAACACCCAGAGACACAGATCTAATAGTATTTTGGTAAAGCCTACGGTCTAATAGTCATGGAGTAACGTCAATTACATCCTTGGGAATGGAGATAACACATTATGACATGGCATTCATATTGATTTGTTCATTGGCCACCTAGTCACTGAGGTAACAATATCTCAGTCAGACAGAACCTGTCTAGAGAGCATTGCAGTATGGGTTTTGTCTTAAACCTTATGCTCAACAAATATAATCAACACATTTCTCATGTTGGTTGCAATGTTACTATAACCATGTAATGCAGAAAAATGTCACATCTTAATATCGTTGACATATTAGTATGATTTAACGACGTATATCTTAGGAATGTTTAGTTTCCGGTGGATTTCTCCTTATATCTGCTAAATATACAGTTAATTTCTCGTCATCATGGGAGGAACTGGCCAATAACCAACAACGTATGTTCAACCTGAGGAGACTGCAGAGCTGCGGGAGGTGGAGGAAGCGATGGCCTGTGCTTGGGCTGCCGTGGACATGGATGCCGATGCGACAGGAGGCGGCCCCATGGAGGCCGGCGTGTTGAGGCCCATAGCCGCCAAGCTGCTGACCGGGCCCATGCCTGAGGGTGCCGACTGAGGTGCCGTGTTCCCCGAGGAGCCCTGAGGTGCACCCATGGTGATCTGCTGTGCGGGGGAGGGGATGGAGGACGAGACAGACGACGAGGCCACCGCTGTGTTTGAGGGGGGGAAGGTGGAGTGCAGGCTGGGGTCATCAACAGTCTGATGCTGTGAGGATGGTTGGGTGGAGGTAAACAAGGTTAGATCCCGAGAATTTGAAGCACATTATAATATGAAAAGCCTCATCTGTTCTTACCATTAGACTGGCGTTGGATGTGCGTGCTTGGGATAAAGCAAGACTGTTCTGTTGTGTAGAAGCGGAACTGGAGAGGAAAACGAGTAAAGATCATTAGTTGAATTAAAACCTAAGATTTTTCACTAATCTTTTTACAATTTCATACAACCCCTTAATTCAAAGCATCTCACTTGCTGTGCTGAGGCGGGGGCATGGTATTAGGAGGGGGCTCTTCATTGTGCCCAAGAGCACCGAGTGACGACTGATTGGATGTAACCAACAAAGAGGAGGGTGCTGAACCGCTATCTGTCAATGTAGCCATTGAGACTGATGCGGGCGTTGACGAATCAGAGAGCGGCTTCACAGACCCTGCAGAGCCTAAAGCAGCTGGTCAAGATCGAGAGGGAGAGAAAGATGTGTGGGATTAGTGCCACCCCAGAGGGGTGAGGGCTCCACAATACTCATCCTGTCTAACTGGAGAGCTGCTCTATAGATGATCAGCCCACTGAGTATCCACCCGCTTTAACCAGAAAATACTTTCTAGAACCCTTCAATGCTGCCAATATGGAGGCTTCTCCCCTGACTCCAAAAAATGCAAGTGCTGGACACCAATCTGTAATTATTCATTAAAACACTATTTGAGCACTTCAGTGCATTTATGACATTCCATCATCACTCAATCCCATTTATATAGGTTAAAATGATCCTGACTGTTGAAAAGACAGAATAATATCAATAACAATTATTATTATTTCAACTTATATAGCGCATTTCAAGAAACCCAAAGCGTTTACACAGTAAGGGGAAAAGCCCACCTCATCCACCACCAATGTGTAGCACCCACTTGGGTGCCAATTAAGGAGGGGGGTTATTAGGTGGCCATGATTAAAGTGAGGCCTGGTTGGGAATTGGCCATGACATCGAGGTTAACACCCCTACTCTTACGATAAGTGCCATGGGATTTTTAATGAATGTTTAGGTGCGATTTCTTACACTATGCAGCACTTATTTTGCCATTTGAACCAGAATTGCAATGAAGACATGACGAGTTGTGCTTCCAAAGTGTTTGTCAATGGTCAAGCATCAGTCAATCAGTGATACAAAAAAGCACTTGTGTAAAAAAGCACTGCATAGTGTTATGTAATCATTATGCCATATGTCGCATTTCTGATTTTTTAAAGAGAGAAATAAACATTGTTTGTAAGCTAGTCACATGAAATGGCACCTATTTCATATTTCAAGCAATTTCTGAGGTGTGTGCATGTGTGTGCATGTGTGTGCATGTGTGTGAATTTGTGTGAATTTGTGTGAATTTGTGTGAATTTGTGTGAATTTGTGTGAATTTGTGTGAATTTGTGTGAATTTGTGTGAATTTGTGTGAATTTGTGTGTGTTTGTCAGAGGGTGTAGGTGTCTGTAAGAGAGTAATGGAGTGAATATTTATAAAAAAGTGTATGAGGCAGGGGATTCTGTCAAGCTATCCTAAAACTGAAGTACATTTTACAGACAATTATGACAGTTCCTCAATACCTAGATCAGTAACACGTCTCACAGTAGCCATATGGTGCCCACCACTCGCAAATTCTATTGCAAATACAATTTGTTAACAAAATACCAACTCACCTTCCACAGATTGAGTAGTCTGTACTGTATTGAACGCATTCTGGAAAAGAAAAAAAAAAGAGATGGGATTGACACAGGGAATACAATCTTCTAGCACATCAGTTCAGTAAAAGGGGGTGCCATTTCAAAGAGTAAGGAAGTCAAATGCCGGATTCTGTGTTTCTTACACATAAAAACAAATGAAAACGCACAAAGAAATATTGTCTTGCGTTCTGAAAATGCCATGAGTTTCTATTTAAATTTGCCATTTCTAACTTTTATTTTTCACAGAGTTACCGAAAAATCTGAGCCTTCAAATCAAACATGCTCTCCACTCACACATTTCTGCACAGTGCATGGTGTGTGTGTGTGTGTGTGTGTGTGTGTGTGTGTGTGTGTGTGTGTGTGTGTGTGTGTGTGTGTGTAGTGGAGACAGTTACTGAAAAACAGTCTTTTTCATATTTCTCAGGGTGGAATACTGAGTGATCATTGGCTAATTCATCTGTCAATGAAAACACACATGGCTTGATCACTTTGCTAGGGTTTTTTAATCTGTTTAAGATGTGTCTATATAGTTGAGCTAAATTATTATTATTATTATTATTATTATTATTTCAACGTTTTCCTACTGACAAATTTATTAGAAGAGCACATGAAAAATGTAGGAGTGAATGCTATTTGCCCAATGATGTAGGCTAGATCTAAAAATAAATGTTTTGTGTCCCGCTTAAAAGTCAAACTGAGAGGGTTGGATGAGAGAACTAAAGTATTCAGCTGTAATGCATAGTGTAATATTGTCCGTTAATATGATTAATAAAAGTACGGTGTGAATCTGATTTTGAGAAATCAGGATAGTTTTAAACTATGAACGTACGATCAGTAACACCGGCATTCAAAAACAGTTTAATCCCCAGTTTGATTATTATTTACTATGATAAACTGGCATATCATGGATGAAAATAGGCCGAAATTAGAAAAACATTAATTAGTAATTACTCAATGAATAATGACAGATGTTTGGCGAACGCTTGCATTCTTTTTCATAACGCCTATTTTTTATCTACACTGATGATCGAGAATAATCACTACACTATCCTTTTGATTTTATTACTGTAACTTGTCATTTATAAATACAACTTTTCACAGTATTCTAAAAGGGCATATTTCCTGCATTGTAGAGCAGTGAGTACACCCTTGTTCATTTGTTAAATTAGTATGCAGACTTTAAGAGAGTCTGCGTTTTCGGAAGCAGACTTCTGAAAGCTAACGCGACCTCTGCACGGAGGTTCACCTTGTTCTGCATGTCTTTCTGTGGGGAGGAGGAGACGGAGGTGGGGTAGCACCGCACCTGTGTGCCCCTCTGGTCGTACATGTCCAGCTGACTGGGGTTAGAGAGGGAGGGAGTTGCTTCACTGGAAGAGAAAAATTAGGGGGAATTAGACTTAAGTTTTAGGCTCATGAGTACATTCTCAAATCAAAATAAATTCAGATATTTGAGACACACTATGAATAGTCTGGTATAACTTTGTTTAGCTCACCTGCTTGGGCTTGTATAAATGTTGTTCTGAATCTGGCTGCTCGGGGCCGTGCTTGCTGCAGGGGGGCCATCATAATCCGAGAGCACCGGTTCAGAACCAAACTGCAGCGCTCCAAACTGGAGGTTAAGCCCAGAGATGTCAGATGATCCAGGCATCTCTACCGCAGTTGCTGGGATCTGGAATAAACAGTCAGTGTAGACAGAAGCTAGGTGATGAAGGCAGTGTTTCTCAAACCTCTCCTTGGCAACCCACAGCAGGTACATGTATTTGAAATCTGCCTAATGTATATTTATTTAATGGGTAACGAACAACATTGTGTTTTTAAGTCGTCATAAGAATTGTGGAAGCCGCTTCCTCAAAACAAGTATTTTTTTCACGACATCCCCACAACCGATATGGTGTAGCGGTTAATGTCGGATGCAACTACTGTACATTGGCAATGTAGTGACTAATGAGTTATAATCCCTGTGAAAGCATATCCTATTTTTTCTCAGTCTGTTTAGAAGACACATTCAAATTGTCTATTGCAATTGTAATCATACCTAAACAGTGATCAATTCAATGAAAACACATCCTATAGTATCACTTTTGTGAATAATCATCTATATTTGTGAAGAATCAACAACGCTATGAATCCAGACCATACGCCTACAGATTGCTCCCTGTTTTTAAATGCAGCATTTACATTACAATGCCTCCCATCTCCACCAAAAGTCAGATCACCTCTCCCCTCAATATCCTACAACCCCCCTCATTGAACATTGTTCATCATCCCGTTTCAACACTGACTTTATTTCAGACACTTAAATTGTACTCAACAGCTCAGCTGTGTGTAAGATAGTAGGGACATGCGCAAATTAACCATGAATTGGAAATGTGCTACGCACAGTGAAACGGCTTCAAGAGTGGTTATTTCACTGATCCAAATAATGAACCGGCCGATCCGCAGCTGAGACACAGTGAGAGAGAATTTGTCAGAAGTGTCTGGCAATGAGATTACAGTTTCTCTACTTTAACTAGAAAAGCCACAATCAGTTAACATTCCTTAAAGGGAAACTTCACCCTACAGCTATCTGAAGGTGCTAGTAGCTACTCCCAGACCTTTGTAGAACAATGAGATGTTTCACCCATGCCTGGCTAGTGAGAAAGCAAGATTTGCAATTTTGCGGGGAAACTTCATACTCTGACGTCACCCTGTGGTCTGAATGGACTGTGGAGATAGGAAAAATGAATATAGGCATGTATTCTATCGCGAAAATAAGCATCCCCGTTATACTGATCTGGCTTTCAAACCTACTCCTTAAAGCCTCGGTTGTTCTTAATTTTTTAAGGTGTAGCTTGTCTTTGTGTGACGTTTCTATCAGCCGTTTTAATGCTAAACAGACAAGGTGGTATGATTTTTTCAGTATGTAGAGAACTACAATGCTGGCTTCCTTGTTCCAAGCCCCGCCCACCCGGCATGTTCTCTGGATTCTGTGAAACAGTTTGTAACCAAAGTCGCTGGAAACACAATTGCTACTAACCTAGGATTTGCAGATGAGGAATTTTACAACTTGCTTTTAATTCTGAGTGACATCCAACCATACGTTTGCGCCCGAGTACACCGAAGAACATTTACAACAAATGGAGTTTGATATTCAGCTTCAACACGGCAGCATGTTCTACAGATAATCCAGTTGAAATGCGGTTAAATTCTAATTGCCTAAGTGCTTCTGTGGGAATATGTCCATCCATGACTACTGAAGAAAAAAGCATTTGCTACAATGAATGGGATCGTGGACAAGCTTTACTTTGTAAGGATTGAACCAAAAATGACTGACGACCGCATATGCGTCACTGAATCACTGAATTTTTCCAGCACACATGGAGACGTAGCAAGAGGACAATTAACAGATGAGTAAGTTTATTAAACCTATTTTCTGTACCTTGATAATGGAGCACACATCGTGTCTGTGGTAATGTCATTGTACTGTATGTGTAGTGTGCCAGCTGTATTTAGTAGCTAGCTAAATGGGTAAACTACTATACCTTACTATATAATATAGGCTACTCTTTCTGAATAAAGAAAAACGGATGGGATCTCATCGCTTTTCAGCCGCTTTCGGGGTGTAGTGCCGGTTAATTTAGCACGTAGATCCCTTTCATAATCTTCCGACCTACTTTTTATAGCCTATTGTAAAGTGTGAAAGGTTACTCCTTTTTGAGCTTGCTTGTAAATACTGCAACCAGGTACAGAACACCAAACGGGCATGATGAATAGAAATTAGACTACAATTTCGAAAACAAATATGTATAACTTTCTAGCGTTAAGCTCTACTGAGGTGTGCTGTTGAATTGCCCATGTTCTTTGTCGGTGCTTTTAAATGGAGACGGGCACTAAATTCGCTTGGAATTCTGAGAGTTGTGGTAGCTCAAGTTTATACGGATACAGAAGCACTCCAGTGGATGCAAAAGGAACTGAAATATACTATCGGCTTTTCTCTGATATTGAAAAAGAACAAATGTGTATATGACATAAATCATCTATGGTAACGTTTGTATATGCTATACTATGAATCCGATTTACTGTGGAACAGTCCTTTAAGCCAAAGCCAAACAAATCTCTTGTTAGGTACAGCCTGTCAGCTAAATATCATGAATAGGCCTATTATGAATAGTAATATTATTGGCCATTATTGTATTAGATGTTTTGTCTGACTTTCTTACATTATATCTATTGTGACTAGCTAGACATTTTGCGATGCAAGGAAATAAGGGGAGTACTGGCACCTATTATTTTCCTTTAAGCACTGGTCTCAATGCATATGGCTGTAATTTGTTTTGATTGAGGCAAAGAAAAGAGATGATTTCTAAAGGTTTAGAGTAGCAAAGAAAAAGCACAAGCTACAAAATCAGTCAGAATCCAAAATGACTACAGTATATTTAAAATACCCTTAAATGCACAAGAAATCTTCTTTTCTATGCCTCAACCATGACATAAAATACAGCCATACGCACGAGACAGATTTAATTAAAAAAATAAAAATGTCGGTTTCATTAAATTATTTATCGTGATGTAGGAGTTTCCTGTTCTAATCAAGAATTGTTTAAAACTGTTTTACAAACATCCAATGAAAAATACTCTAATGTAAAGAACTGTACGTTTGTCATTCATTATCAAAATTGTTTTGTTTTCAGTGTAATATATCCAGGAAACACAGGGATAAAACACAAATAAGACTGAATTTGAAAATGAATAACGCTGCTTGACCAGAAAAAATAGACTTGAAACAGAAATAAGTGTCTTCAATCGAGCCTCACTTTTTACAACAGCTGTACATATATTCACTAAATAATGTGTATCACGTCCTAAAATATTTAACTAAATAAAAGTTATTGTATTGACAATCAAATTCAAATTATAAATAAACTAATATGTTAATCTGTAAATAGTCCTAAACTAAATTGTTAATAAATCTCATTTCACATGAATATTCCCTAACGCATTGTTTCAGGCACTGATATGTCTGGGAGAGGGATTGGGGGGGCGGCAATATTTTGTCCAGAACTGGCTAAAATCTGTATGTCTGGCTCATCTTATGTCTGCTGACTGATCTTTCATAATGTCACTGCTGCATAGCTACACTCACAAAGCACGCATCATTTCTGTAGCAAGGTCACACTTAAAGTGATGGTTCAGAGTAATAACCCTAGGGTCCTTTGCAGACCTCGAGCCAAACAACCCCCCATAAGCTTTTATCCCTAGTTATAACATTGGTCGAGTTAGCGCTATCAGCCAAATGGCTTAGTGCAGGCGCTAATGGAACCAAGGGTGTATCTCATAAATAACCCCACTAATAATGCCTGGAATGGTACCAAATGTCTACAAGACATTATTTACGAGATACAGCCTTGGTTCCATTAGCGACTACACTAAGCCATTCGGCTGATATCGCTAACTCGACCCATGTTATATCAAGGGAAAATAACTTATGTGGGGTTGTTTGGTGCAAAGGGTTCGCCCAGACCTGCATTGATGGGCAATCAGCGAATCACCCACATGCTGATTAGATGAAACCAGCTATTCACAAGCTAAAATAATTTGTGGTTCAACATATACAGTATTTCAATATTCACACTGGCCTATACATAAGTGATTTCTTCCTGTCTTAATAGCCCAGTCTCACTTGCGAAAATAATCACCAACTAGTGTCTGTATAAATAACAATAGAATGTAACATATCAAATAATTAGCATACAACAAGATAAACTATAATTGTGTTTTTATTGAGTACATGAGAAGACACTCAGTAGGCAGAAAATCACACAAAACTGGACAAGTAACACTAAGTAAAAAAAGGAAGTACAACGATATACAGTAAATCACAAACCCAGCAGCATCATTTTTTCCCCATCCTTGCAATTACCAATTTACTGACATATTACCTAGAGAGCCTAACTGAAATTAGATGAAGTCGTTTCGCCACATTTTGTAGGACAGAAAATAATTTCCTTTAATAAATTAAAACAGTTACAAAGACTTGTAGCTAGATTAAGACAAGCGACTAGCTGCAACAATGTGTTGTATAAAGTGTGTCCACTGTCAAGCAGCATACTTGCTGCAGAGAAGATGCAACTTGCCTTCATAAAAGGTGCGGCACGGTCTGCATTTTACAATCTCAGTCAATTCACCAGTGCTTTTAACAAATCATTTAAATACTTTCCAAACATCAGACAGCTGGGGCCGCATATTCATAATTTAGCCTAAATAAATGACATGATATTTGTCCTGCTGAATAAATTGTATTCCAACCTCATGCAATCATATTTAGAAGAGTATTTGCTGCTTATCACCGGTAAATTGAGTGGAATGCTGTTTGATTCATATTTATTTGAGCGATATGCGCAATAGTGTATGGAAAGTATGACACATCCACACACTTGTACTGGGTAAGATATGATCATACTGAATAGCGCCCCTAGCAGTAACCCAATTCGTTTTTTACTGTATTGTCTCTAAAATACTTTTATTATATTTTTTACTTAAAAACGAAGTCTAGCTTTGTTATGGTTTTGCCTCCTATTCGAATGGACTATATAATACTTAAACAATTGACAGTTGTTTAACTTACTATCTTCCCTAAAACACATGTATTTTTTAACATCAAAACGAAGTCTGCTGTGCATATAGCAAATCTTTTATCGTAAGAATAATAATGGCACAGGCGGGAGAACCATGCTACAATTAATAAAATGAATTGAATATGAATTGTGTATTTGTCCCGTTTCTCGGATACTAAAACACTATTTGTAGTAACTGTAGTTGTGCAGTTACGTTGTAGTCTAAGGATTTGACCAACGGGTGTATTCTCTATGAGGTGTCTATGATTATTACTGTCTGCCTGTAAAAAAGTGTTATACTCTGCAGTTTGAGGTAGATGGTAGTTTCAAAAATATCAATGTTTTTATATATGATAATGTCTAAAAGGATGATACTTTCTAGATCTATCTGTTGTAAACTACATTTTAAATTCGGATCTGATGAGTTGAGAGAAAAACTGAGGAGAATATATGTGCCGTGCTATTCCATATCAATAGGATAGAATCTATAGACTATATATTTTCCAAAGAATGACATGAAGTGGGGGCGCAGATGGCTCAGTGGGTAGGGAGTCAGACTTGTAGTCAGAAGGTTGCCGACTGAGCCAAATGTCGTTGTGTCCTTGGGCAAGACACTTTACCCTAATTGCTCCCAGGTCGTTGCTGTAAATAAGAAATTGTTCTTAGTCAACTTACCTGGTTAAATAAAGGTTATAAAAAAATTAAGTGACATGGATTTTTAAAACAAATACACGGGATAAAAAAAACTGCTCCCCAGAATGTAATTTTTCAGCTCATCTTTTTTGGCCTGTAAGACTTTCGGCGGGGGCAAATGAGGAAGTTGCTGTGCAACAAAACAGCATCTCGAATGCGGACGGAGAAATAAAATTACTATATAATTTAGTACTACAGCCTACTATCCAATGTGATATTATTACAAATTCCCAGCAATTGATGACTGATAATGTTTTTAGAATTAGACAATCTGGTGTGAATCTGTTGTAATAGCATATTCCTGTAACACATCTATTAAATTAATTGCTAATAATTATCAAGTTTTTGTGAATAGAGTATTGTCAATAAACAATAATATTAAAAACTAGGCCTATACCTGACACTTGGCAAACTACCAATAGCTGGAAGGAAGATTGGTTTTGCCTTAAGGCTAATGTTAATTTATCTGGTGACTTATGTAGTTAGCCAACATATACTGTGACTACCTCTGATATTGGTTCCAGTTGCGTTTCCTACTATGTTTTGCAACTCCTGGATGAAGGGGTGATGTTGACCGTGTATCATGTTAGTGAAGAAGAAACTAATTTCTCACTTTGCTGTGCACTCACCGGTTTTCAGATGACGGGAGCGAGAGTCGCTAGCGTTTCAATGCATTGTCAATGCACAATGGATTACAATGGAACAAAAATAGCATGACTATCGCAATTTTTGTTAAGACCTTGAAAAACCAATGCAATTTTAGGCCTTAAATTCTGGAAAATGAAATTAAGATGAAGACTAAGGATCCACGGAGACCCTGTTTGTAAGTAACAACAACAATTGTTTTAGTGAACGACCATGTAGCTGCCTCGTTTGTTAGCATTGCTGGAGGACAACAGGCATCTTGCATCGCAAGAGTGCTGTAAAATACGGTAGATCATAAAATAAATTTGGGTCGCATATAAATTGACAGGGTCGGTCGGAAACCGGAACGGAATAAAAAAGTAAACATTTTTGTTTTACATTTTTTTAATATGCAAAAATTTTGGGGTTTAAGTCAGGTGACTGGTGGCCACTGTAGAATCTTCCAGGACTTATTCTGCAACTAAGCCTGAGTGGACTTTGAGGTATGCTTGTGATCATTGTCCTGTTGGAAGTTCAAATGACACCCAAAGCTTCAACTTCATCTAGGGCAGGGCAGTATACCTTTAAAAATCAGATCAGTATTATTTTATGTACTGTTTTGGATTTTGACTATACCTTGTAAACCGGTATTGTAATGTTTATGTTAAATGTAATTATCTACAAAATAGTGTCAAATTGCCAGCTGCACTGAATGAGAATAACCTCATTTTGAAACGAAAGTCAACTGCAGACCATGAAATAAGCCATGGGAATTGCCTGTTCATGTAAACAAAACACATGTGTGAACCGTCTAAGTCTGTGGAGGAGCCAGTGGAGCAGAAAGACTGATGTGATGAATAAAAGACTGATGTGATGAATAAAAGACTGATGTGATGAATAAAAGACTGATGTGATGAATGAAAGACTGATGTGATGAATGAAAGACTGATGTGATGAATGAAAGACTGATGTGATGAATGAAAGACTGATGTGATGAATGAAAGACTGATGTGATGAATGAAAGACTGATGTGATGAATGAAAGACTGATGTGACGAATGAAAGACTGATGTGACGAATGAAAGACTGATGTGACGAATGAAAGACTGATGTGACGAATGAAAGACTGATGTGACGAATGAAAGACTGATGTGATGAATGAAAGACTGATGTGATGAATAATGTTGCGGAAGGAATTCAGCAAAATCTCACAGCAAATGGAGAATCTGTGATTAAGGTGCAGGGTTTTAGTTTTACAACAAAATAATGTGAAATGTATACATGTGGTCTTTCGTAAAAGAGGGATTTTAAAAACATGCTCAGAACTTCCCAGATATACACTCACCTAAAGGATTATTAGGAACACCATACTAATACTGTGTTTGACCCCCTTTCGCCTTCAGAACTGCCTTAATTCTACGTGGCATTGATTCAACAAGGTGCTGAAAGCATTCTTTAGAAATGTTGGCCCATATTGATAGGATAGCATCTTGCAGTTGGAGATTTGTGGGATGCACATCCAGAGCATGAAGCTCCCATTCCACCACATCCCAAAGATGCTCTATTGGGTTGAGATCTGGTGACTGTGGGGGCCATTTTAATACCAGTGAACTCATTGTCATGTTTAAGAAACCAATTTGAAAGGATTCGAGTATTGTGACATGGTGCATTATCCTGCTGGAAGTAGCCGTCAGAGGATAGGTACATGGTGGCAATAAAGGGATGGACATGGTCAGAAACAATGCTCAGGTAGGCCCTGCCATTTAAACGATACCCAATTGGCACTAAGGGGCCTAAAGTGTGCCAAGAAAACATCCCCCAAACCATTACACCACCACCACCAGCCTGCGCAGTGGTAACAAGGCATGACTCAAATTCTGACTCTACCATCTGAATGTCTCAACAGAAATCGAGACTCATCAGACCAGGCAACATTTTTCCAGTCTTCAACTGTCCAATTTTGGTGTGCTCTTTACAAATTGTAGCCTCTTTTTCCTATTTGTAGTGGAGATGAGTGGTACCCGGTGGGGGTCTTCTGCTGTTGTAGCCCATCCGCCTCAAGGTTGTGCGTTTTGTGGCTTCACAAATGCTTTGCTGCATACCTCGGTTGTAAAGAGTGGTTATTTCAGTCAATGTTGCTCTTCTATCAGCTTGAAACAGTCGGACCATTCTCCTCTGACCTCTAGAATCAACAAGGCATTTTTGCCCACAGGACTGCCGCATACTGGACGTTTTTCCCTTTTCTCACCATTCTTTGTAAACCCTAGAAATGGTTGTGCGTAAAAATCCCAGTAACTGAGCAGATTGTGAAATACTCAGACCGGCCCGTCTGGCACCAACAACCATGCCATGCTCGAAATTGTTTAAATCACCTTTCTTTCCCATTCTGACATTCAGTTTGGAGATCAGGAGATTGTCTTGACCAGGACCACACCCCTAAATGCATTAAAGCAACTAACATGTGATTGGTTGAGTAGATTATTTCATTAAGGAGAAATTGGACGGGTGTTCCTAATAATCCTTTAGTTGAGTGTAGTTCCAAGGGAAACAGGTTTTTCAAGATTTACTAGCTTGCAGAGCATTAATGAGTAGCTCACAAAAGAATGTTCTCACATGTTCAACCTCAAAATCGGACAGATCATTTGCAACATGTTGCCGACGTCAATGTGATGATCAGCTGATGAAATCATGCAGTGCGTGTGTGTGTGGTATTGTTTTATATTAAACTATCACCATTAGAACAAATTATTATATTATAAATATTATTAACAGTAGAATGTTGCCTATACATCGTTTTCAAAAATGACTACCTTGCTTTCCATTAAGGCAGCCAAACTTGTGACTAGGCTGTGGAAGTCATAGAAGTGCAAAGACGTGGTAATAGGACGCTTGCTAGTCAAAGCATTTAGCCTCCAATGTAGTCAGCTACCTAAAATGTAATTGTCTGAATGTTAGAAATTTCAACAATACTGTTAATATATTAACATAGATTTGGTCACATTTTCATATCATTTGGGCAAGCTCTAAACACTGATGATTGTCAGGCAACAAGGGTTGAAACAACAAGACATTTTACATATATGAATACTGTGACGTTGGTAGGCTATTATCGCTCTAATTAGGCTATACACATCAAAAATCCAAACTACTTGTGTTCACACATTGTTGATTGCACATTTTAGTTAATAGTACATCAAATGTGAACTAACCAGCAGCTTTCTTCAGTACAAACCAGCCTGATTTCATTGATTTGTATGTTGGCCAAATCGGCTGCAAATCTCTACCAGAGTGCAGTGAACGGTAGCCTGATATCTTGCTAGCTAAAAAGGAAAAAAAACTTTAAAATTAAATAGTTTATTTCATTAATCCTACTTCTTTACCATACTCAAATGTAATGAAATAAAGAAAATGCATAATTATTTTCTGGTTTTATTTTTACTATATCCTCTTTGAAAGACAACTAAGAAGCCATATATTGAGATAGGTGACATGATTAGAAGTGTTCCCAGGACCCTAGGGGACGACAACACATTTTAGAATGTTAGAGGGAATAGCCAATGAGCTATTATAGCGTTGTGTAAAAATACACTCACCTAAAGAATTATTAGGAACACCATACCAATACCGTGTTTGACCCCCTTTCGCCTTCAGAACTGCCTTAATTCTACGTGGCATTGATTCAACAAGGTGCTGAAAGCATTCTTTAGAAATGTTGGCCCATATTGATAGGATAGCATCTGGCAGTTGGAGATTTTTGGGATGCACATCCAGGGCACGAAGCTCCCGTTCCACCACATCCCAAAGATGCTCTATTGGGTTGAGATCTGGTGATTGTGGGGGCCATTTTAGTACAGTGAACTCATTGTCATGTTCAAGAAACCAATTTGAAATGATTCGAGCTTTGTGACATGGTTCATTATCCTGCTGGAAGTAGCCATCAGAGGATGGGTACATGGTGGCCATAAAGGGATGGACATGGTCAGAAACAATGCTCAGGTACTTTCTATCGGATAAGTAAAATACCAGGCTTACTTGTCTGAAAGTGGCCAATAAAGTTAATGTCAACCCCTTTATAGCATCACAATTTATAGAGCTAAATAAACAGTGCATGTGTCTATGTACACATGTGGAAAAGTTTGAGAACTGGATTAAGTTTCACGGTCATGGAGACCAGTTCCACTTGTCCCACCATTTCAAGCCTCTAATCTGGGACATCGTTACACACGGGACGCCAGGTGGGTGTGATTAAGGATATGGTAAAACAGAAACCTCACAGATTCTGGAAATCATAGTGTAGGAATTAAGTACCCCTGATTTGGAATGTATAAGTCACTACATAAAATAAAGACCACTACGTTAGTGTTCATGGATTCGATCCTGATCACTGCTTCTCAGACTTTGCCTGGAGCTCCAGTACAAGGCAGCTCAAATTCACACAGCACTGCCTGGGAGTAGAAGTTAGACAATGCGCCTTGCTATGTTGCTCTCCAGCGAATTCGGTCACGTGTGTTCAATCGCGGATGTAGCGTCTGTGTGCTCACTAAAGGCTTACGTGTTAAACGAGCAGTGAGATCAAGAATGGGACGGCTCAAGGACATGCGGTTGATGGAATAACGTGAGCTCCTTTACCATCCAACACCTGATAAACAAGTTGCAGACTTGCAAACAAGGCAGGGTCAGAGGAAAATGGACATGAAGAATTATGGGTAAAACGTTTTATTTATTTTATTCTTCCCATCTGTAATGGTTAATTTCAGTGATCCTCAAACAGAAAAGGAGATTGTTCTTTAAGGGCTCCAGAACACAAAACATGTGAAGGCATACAGTAGATTCAGCAAAGTGTGTTTGGGTTTGGCCCACGACTCTTCTTATGGAGTGATCTACTTCAATTATGAAGGTTATCATATACTGTTTTGTGCATTGTGTGATTCACCTAATTAACGTTCATTTGCGGATGAGTATGCTGATGTGCATATTTTCACAAGATACCCCCTATAGAAGAAAGTTGTTACCTTGCTGCTGAGGGAGGTCTTCTTCTTCTGCTGCTTGAGCTTGTGTTGCTGTAGTGGGAGGGGACTGGAGCACTGGGCGTCCGACGAGCCACAGGAAACCTGCTGCCCCAGGTGGGGGGCTGTCATCTTGGTTAGGGAGGGGGGCGCAGTTTGGGATGAAGGAGCATTCTGTGAAGCCAAGGAGGAGGAGACCGAAGTTGGGAGGAAGGCCTCCAACATGGAGGATGAGGAGGATGGCTGGTAGGGCTGGCGTTTGTTGTAGGGGCTGTGGACTGTAGGCCCTGGCTGCGCCTTCATGTCTGTGGGGCAGATAAAGGCATCAGACAAAGGAAATAAAATCTCATTCTAATCAGGACATATGCTTTTTTTTCTCTAACAACCCCAGAAACAAACCAGTCACATTGGCATTTTAAACCTTTCAAACCTAAGTGAAACCAGAGGGCTGACTTAGACCTGACACTTGGTGGGAGCAATGTCAAATCAAAGAAAAAAAGAGTAAACCAGCAGAGAAATTCTTACAAAGGACACTAGAGTGAACACATTTTCTTTGCATATGCTGACCAAGTTCTTACTTTGTGATGTGACATTTAAGGTTTCTAGCACTTCCATAATATCTGTCTCTGTCCCAGCGTCTCGCTGCAGGTTCTCTCACCATACTGGCCCAGTGCCGCAGGGCTGGTGTCCCAGGTGGAGGGGCTGGAACTGGACTGCACAGTCTGGGAGTGCTGAGCCGCCAGTTGGGCCAAAGCCTGTGCTGTCTTGAACTGCTCCAAAAACTGGGAGCCACTGGTCGTTCCCGTGCTGCCTCCTTTAACGTCCCCTGGCTCCCCAAATCCCTTGCTTAGCATGTTCACCTGCAACAGTAAATGAAAAACAAATAGGAAAGAAAATCGTTTTTTGTGGGGGGAATGACAGTAGCATAACAGTACAGCTCTGAGGGTGTTTTGCTAATACATTTAGGTTGACTGAACCTGCAGAAGTGCTTCCTGCACCGCTATACTCAGGGATCGAGACTGCATACAAAATGATCACATTTGCAACCATTTGAATTGGCATTGCTACCCCCACATTATAGGTCGCAAAGTGATTTTTATTTTTTGTGGTCACGTTACTTTTTGGCCATTGATTTATTATCAGCATGTATTCAAACTGTAATGTGCATCATAACAATAAGTTTTAACTCTGTCAAAATGTATGCGTTAACACATTAATGCATCAAATTAATTGAACAGCATTTTGTTAAGTCAAAGTCAAAGTTGATTATTTGTCATGTGCACCGGATAACATCACATCATCCTATGCAGAGAAATTCTTTTGACAAGGCTCGACACATCTACACAGAGGGCTTAAAAAGGTTATATACAATATAAAGAAATTTTAAAACGATAATAATAATAATAACAAAATACACTATGTACTGAGCAGTGGTCCGGAGAGTGTACGACAGCAGAAGTAATAAATATTATAAAAACCATCCCCGTCTCCCTTAAAAAAAAAACAGCAAACGAGCGTGCGCAACTTGTCACTTTTTTTGATCATTTCTGTAGATCTCTGACTCCCTCTGCATTTGCCTATTATTCAAGTATCCTATATGCATTTGGATCCATTTCACTTAATTGATTAAAGTATTTGGTCTTAATGTTACATCTTTCAAAAGATGGCCCCATTTTAACCACATTATATTAAACATAAGGTATTGGACAAGACCATGATATGGATTAGACCAAATGACTGCACAACCAGCTTCTTTCCAGATAGAGACGTTTAATTTTATACTTTATCCCAATAGAGCATTGACTGAAGATGTTGCTTTGATCAAGAGCACAGTAGTAGGAGATGGTAGAAATATGGGATCAGAAATCAGCAACCTTCAATTTACATTTACATGGGTTATTTGAGGACCAATATTTAAACAACAACCTGGTTTAATGGACCAAGATGGAAAGACAGGTACTGTACTTAATTCCTACTAGGGCTGGGCGGTATGACCAAAAATGTTTATCATGGTATTTGTCAAAATTCTACCGGTTTAACGGTATTTGACGGTATTTCTTTTTTCATACATAATCAAGTGTTCCCAGCATTCTTTCTACAGTTTGAGAGAGGAATTATTGCAGTAGATTGACTTAGGATGGTCTATTTTACTGTCATGATGAGTGAATATTTTTAGAATAATTCCACACTAGTAGCCTACTGTATTTTAGCAATATACTTCATGTGATATGCAAGTTTTTACAAACGGTTCGGAGGCGCGCTATATAGAAAGTTTTTTACACACTGATAACTGCAGTCATTACTTTTGTTCTGTGCTGTTGTTGTAGACCAGCTTTTCCTAAAGTGGGATACAAAATAATTTATATTTTATATATAGGGCCCTATGAAATTAGTGTTCTTTTTTGGCCAATTCCGTTATATTTTTTCCAAATTCCGTGATTTCCGTTATTTTGACAAAAGTTGCATTCAGAAGCCCGCACCCGAACCTAAAATATAGAGAGACTTTTGCTGTACAGTTTGCACAATCCTTGCCAGGAAGGCTAAATTTACTTTCCATATAATCAAAGTACTTATTTCTAGACAGGCAGAAGGCTATTTCACGAAATATTAGTCATGTTAATAACACATTATTTCTTCTTACAGATGAATCTACCCACAATAAAAAATAAGAGTAGACAAAGATTTCCTAAGATATGGAAGAAAAGTGGAACAACGACAAACAAAAATATTTATAAATGTTATTTTAATAAGTTGTATCAGGTGCAATTGTGTGGACAAAGCCATAACATTAAGCAGCAGTCCCGCTATTTCGACCTTGCTCTTGCTGAGTGCGAGCTGCCTGACCGTCAGAGAATTGCTTCAGGCGAAAGAACATAGTAAACTATACCTAGTTATACATCATAGTTATATGCATTTGGATAAGTGATTGGAAAAAAACAAGCGTTGTTTGATTGGAAAATGTAGAATGGAGTGAATACCGTTGTTAATCGCTGTCAGTTATCAAGCGAATTACAACGTTTGAACTATATGACGGAGCGCATGCTGGTCAAATTCGGTAGAGAAACACTGCATATAGCCTATCAATAGAGCGCAAATAAACTTCCATGTTTGCTGCCTTTTGTATTATGACACACTCAATGACAGTTGTTAATATTACTAATATCGCGAGATTCCGTGTTATAGCGAAGTAAATTCCGTTTTTATTGATACATTCCGCGATTCCGTCCATGTTTTACGCAACGCGGACTCCATAGGGCGCTAGATATAATATATTATATATTCTATGGAATGGCACATAGGCTATTGTATGTTCTTTTCATAGAGTTTCTCTCTTAACTCATCAGATCCAAATTTAAAATTTACAGCAGAGAGACCTAGAAAGAATATATACATTTTAGACATTGCCCTTTATACAACGTTGATATTTTGGAAACTATACCATCTAAC
>JACXGM010012582.1:0-23853 GCA_016801145.1 Umbra pygmaea | reverse complement strand
CCTTCACCCTCTCCCGAACTACTCTCCACTTCCTCTTTCTTCCGTGCCCGCTTCTTCTTCCTACGACTACCCCGTGCCTCCTCAAACCCTCTCCCCACACTATCCACACCCACACTTTCACCTGAGCTCCCCACCATGCCGACCTCACTCACCGCACCGCCACCGCGACCCGCCACTTTACCGGCAGCCGGCCTGGCCTTGTCTCGGCCTACTCTCCCACGCACCACATCCAGAGCTATACTCTCCGCCCTCTCCTGCGCATACTCCGCGGCAGTAGAACCCCATGAGGCCGCCATGCTCCGTTGCTTCGGTTCAGCGAGCTGTTCCTCTTCGGTGTCATCACTCGACGCGTTGGTCCTCGCGAACATGGTTACTTCTCGAGAGCGGTCCGCTCTATCTGTGCTGTGCTTCTCGAAAAACTTCTTTACACCGTAGTCCATGTTTGTTCTAGTCATGCCTCCTCAGAACTACATTCCCCATACCCGGACTCAATTATCCCAATTCAGTACACCTGCTCACTCCAGTCTGTATTTAAGCCACTTACCTCTCATTGCCTCTTAGCGAGGTATTGTGAGTATCATTTCTCCATTCTGAGCATTCCCTTGTTGTATTGTTATTCTGGTTGACACTTGCTTTGTATTATCGATAATTCTGACTTAGATATACCCTTGTACCTTTGCCATTACTATTAGCTTGCTATTCTGGCCTAAACCCTGGTCAGTTTTTGGTATTTATTCTGCCTGGGGTTGTCCTCTGTACTGTTGTCATATATCCATGTGTCCTGTTTAGATTAAACAGTGTTCCTTTTTTCTATCCGTGGGAGTGTTCATTACAGCAAGCTCTCGATAATCCAACCATACATCTCAGAATTTCTCCCAAATTACGTTCTCAGGGAACTATTTTAAAAACCTGAATTACGTTATATGCCAACATATTTAGGGTTTTTTACGTTTGAACTGCACGTTTTATTATTAGGCTATATTTGTACTTTTCGTTTAGCGGATTTATGCGAGAACATTCCACACATTCCATAGCGTTTGAAATTATATTGCAACATTCACAGTTAAGGTTAGGTAGGCGCAGGGCCGTTTGAAGGAATTTGGGGGCCCCAAGCAAAATTGACATGGAGGCCCCCCAACCCTTCACGCAAAACCTACAGGATCCACAGCATAGCCATAAAGTTTAAGTTCACCCACACTTTATCTAAATAAAAAAAGGTTTACAGTGCATAAACTGTGCATAAAAAAAATGTTTAAAGTGCAAATACTTGTGTATAATTAAATGTTTACTAATTATAAGTCATGCTGTAAATAAACAGTTTATGGTAACACACATTAAATGGTAATGATTAAAAATGTGTAAACCTTTAAGAAACCATTTTTAAAACACCTATAAACATTACATAGACGGACCAGATATTCCTAACACTTGTTAAGGGTAACTAATGCTTAAAAACATCCCAAGCTAATGTTTAATGCACGGAATTTGTGTGGTTTTCCTAACCCCTATTTGGTAAATAGATTATCATGGTGGAATAGTATAACATGCTAACGTTATGCCAGTTTCATCAAAACTTATTACAAAGCTATAGCAATGTCATGTCATTAAATACGATAAACAGTGATTCTGGAATAGATCTGCGTCTTCCCTATCCCGTGAAAAACATATTACAGTAGTATGTAACCATCCGTTCGAAAAAAAAGTTGCATTAACTATTCGTTACAAGCAGCATTTGCCTTCAGGCAGGTTACAGGTAACGTTAGCTAACATAAACATATTTTTGCTAGCCTACCGGCTGCAAAATTACACCAAGACAATTAGAGCTATTTTATCCAGTGTAATTTATCACTACCACTATCTTGTTTTTATCTTATCCTCCTCTTCCTTTCTCTTTTTCCTTTTCTGGCTTCCTGAATCATAATTTCGATTCCTGATGACTGCCGACCGAGAAGGTTTTGTATTTTGCCGGCAGCAGAGATCACTAGAGGGGCCCCTTGAGGGGGATCCCGATAACAGTGTCATTGCACTTTACTGTATTGACTATCAAAGGGGCGCTCACACAGTTTGTCGTTGCATTTTATTCTAACCAGTCGTTGTCTTGGGGTCCCAGGCCAGCTCGGGGCCCCAAGCAATTGCTTGGTTTGCTTGCTTTGTTGCGACGGGCCTGGGTAGGAGGATACTAACGGTTAAGGTTAGGCATGAGGTTACTAATGGTTAAGATTAGATATGACGTTATTGAGGTTAAGGTTAGTATTAAGGTTAGGGTTAACATTACAAAAACTTTTGAACTTTGAACTTGCGAACACTGGCATGCAAGTCGCAGATTTATACGCCCATCTACCATCCCCAACCTCCACCCTAGCAAAAACTACGCTATTTACATGCTACGTCATGATCATCATATGTTCATATTTAACGTTTTTCAAGTGTTCAATTTAGTTCCCTACAAACGTAATTGACCCTCTCATACATTAATATTTCACATATTTCGGTTTTACAAAATAGTTCCCTCAGAACAAATCTCATGTGATTTAGGGCTGCGATAATCATATAGCATACAGTTTTATACAGAGAATGTCACAACATTAAACGTAATACTGATTTCCTACTGGCCCAATTAGATAACATTAATTTGACTCTCAACAATGGCTACAACATAAATAGTATTCAGTTCATGGCGACAGCTCGTCTATGCATTCTATATGTCAAATCTCCTCTGTATCACCTCCCGCTGAGACAAAGGCCTCAGACAACACCTGGCTTTTTTCCATTTGACCATGCTGGCCTCGTTTTACATACATTGCATTTCAAAAGACGTCCTGCTTTAAATTTAAAATTAACACTGTCAGACTCATCCTCAGGGGTTAAAGTAAAAAAAAAACTGAGCCTGAACTGTTACTTGGGGGTGGGGGAGAGAAACTGCGAGACTTGTCTTCAAGTATTACGGGTGTATGTTAACATTGTAACTGAAGTACATAAATAATGTTAAATAAATAAATAATGCAAAATACATAAACAAATATTGAGAATAACAAAAATACAGTTTTTAAGAGCTTAAAGTGCTTAAACTGGTATACTGAAACTGAGATGGACAAATTCATTTATCTTCAATGATTATGCTTTGCACCATTTATTTTAAAGTACTATGTCAACTAAAGTGTTTTCTTCTGAACAATAATAAGTGGTTAAAGTGATAAAAAATAAGTCCTTGAAGTGGTAAAGAACTGAACTGGTAAACTAAAGATTAGAAGTGAAAACAAGGTCATTATCACTTATCTTTTCCTTTTATCCAGGTTGTAAGCGAAGTTCTGCTAACTCTTCCTATTTAAGACATTTGTTCCCGAAGGGGGGAAGAGGTGGTCCAGAGGAGTTTGTAGCTGGTGTAAAGGAGGCTATGGTCTGGTTGGTCCAGTGGAGGAGGATGAGTGTCTGGTTGGTCCAGTGGAGGAGGATGAGTGTCTGGTTGGTCCAGAGGAGGAGGCTGAGGGTCTGGCTGGTCCAGTGGAGGAGTATGAGGCTTTGGCAGGTCCAGAGGATGAAGATGGTGTTTTGGCTCGTCCAAAAGGGGATGAGGGTCTGACTGGTCCAGTGGATGTTGGTGAGGGTCCGGCTGGTACGGTGGTGGTTGGTGAGAGTCCGGCTGGTACGGTGGTGGTTGGTGAGGGTCCGGCTCGTCTAGAGGAGGCTTTGGCTGAACCAGCGGTGATCCTGGTTTGCTGTATGAGTTTGTTTGCCATCTCTGATGACAGAATCCTTGCTGCCTCACTCAGCCTTTTAGTCTTTTGTGCCTGTTCAGTCTCTTTCTTGAAGTTGTTTTATACGATGACAGGCAAGACCACCTCAATGGCTGGTCTGTTGTCATTGTCGATGCCCGGTAGCACAAGTTACCAGGTCCAACTCTATTTGGTATGCCTGTATCTCTAATACAAGCACAAAAACATATATATATATATATATATATATATTAATATATATTAATATATATTAATATATTAATATATATATATACTAATATATTAATATATATATATATATATATATATTAATATATATATATATATATATATATATTAATATATATATATATTAATATATATATATATTAATATATATATATATTAATATATATATATATATATTAATATATATATATTAATATATAATATGGATGGATGGATGGATAGAGGGATATATCTCTATCTCTCTATCACAGTTAAGGAAATGGAAAAAGCCAAAAAGCATAATTTGAGCTCTTTAATATTTTGACTGAAGAATTGAATGTCTAATCTTTCCATTACATTTGGAATATGGAAATAACATACTGATAAAATTATTTCACTATATTCACTTTTTTTAACAAACTGCTATTATTTGAACACAACTGTATAACTTCTAAAGCTGGTTATGATTACTGTAGTAAAAATCCCCTTATAAAAAACATATGATCTATATTTGATCCCTTTACAAAGAACAACCGTTATTAACTTTCATTACATTTAAAGTTTTTGCCTAAACAAGTTAGCCTACTACAAGATAACTATGAACATGTTGATCATGACTTTGAATTAGTCAAACACTGTAAAGAGCACATATATTCATGCCTTCCGGTTAAAGGACTTCTCCGGCACAAAAATAACCTAGTGGTATATAACACATTGGTACCGAGTCAACCTTTCTCTGGGAAAGCAAATGTGCTAAGCAAACGTGACCGGTTTTAGTGCGAACTGAAAATTAATTTATAATGCTAGTTGTGTGGGCATGAATGAAGTAAAAAATAAATCGCTATTTTAAACCAGTAACAAGGCTTAAAATAACCCCACACTTCCACAGCAGCATAATGAGGCTCCCTACAAGCATTGAGAAGTGTACAGCATAGTGACATAGTGAACTGTGATGTTATGAGTGTTCATATAACTCGAATGTTGATTTGAAACCAACAGGCTAGTTAATGCTTTTTTGTCTTCTGCTCGTTTTTTACACAGGGTGACCAGCGGCTGTGAAATTGTGAATGACAAGCCATGTTCCGGAATAACTGTGCACAAGCATATTTTTACAGATGTAGGTACAATAAAGGGGTGGGGCTGTACCGAGTTGTAACGAGGCAGTTTTTAAAAGAAAACAATACAATGAATGGCCACCAGGGGGCTCCAGGGTGCACATTCATTAAAAACATTTCCCTTCGGTAATCTCTTGTGTATAACAGTTTCTTCATCATTAAAACAACTACAGTAGATTAAATGTAATGTGCCAGAGAAGTCTGAAGTGTCTAAAATGCCTATGTATTTAAAGTACCTTTCATGCACAAATCCCACTCAGTTTAAACAGTGAATAGGAAACATTTTAATTGTATGTCATAAATGTAATCACACAGTACCTAAACAGTGCTCAATTCAATGACAACACATCCTAGTATCACCTACTGGACAGTATATTTGTGAATAATCAATGTACTGTTTTTTGTCTAAACAAATAAAAAATAAATATAGTTCAACAAACTACACGTATAATATGGTGATTGCATCCCCCTGATTTCATGTAAGCCCTGTTAATGTGAAGCTTTCTCCTCTGCTTACATTACATATTTATTTTCTGTTGTCCTTTTCACTCTGTATAAGGCCTTTCTCTTCTGGGGATCCCCCATGTTGTACTGTACGTCACAACGCTATGAATATAGCTCTTCATGGGGGAATCCCTAACATGGCATTGACCTGATATTTCAACATTGACAACTACGTTTCGAACCCAGGGAATTGTAATCATCTATTTAACTACCATTTATAAATATAAGTCAGTAGGCCTAAGGGATGGCTTATTTTTGTTTTCCTTTGTGAAAAGTTGTACTGTCACCACAGTATTTATACAGTATAATCCTCATGGCTATCCTATTTCTCAGTCTGTTTATAGTATAAGGGAAGTCGTGTAGCCATACAGCAGCAATATTATGGAAGATCATTCAGCAGACATCAGTAGACATACAAATTTTAGATGGGATTACATCTTGTAATAATTGTAACAGTAGCCCGCCATATTAATTACCAATAAAGATGTACTTTATATGTGCCTGCTGTGATTTCTTTTCAACAATTTAGACAACCAATCTTTCATGTCATGTTTTAATCAATCTACTGGGTTTGCAAGAAATAAAAACAGAAATCTTTATGTTCTTGAATGATCAGTTAGATCATAGCTGTGCGTCCATTCAGAGTTTTCACCGTTGCCTGAAATGTTGATGGGGATAAACTGGTTCGTCAGTTTTATTTCTTGAATGTCAATGGAATTACAAACACTCGTTTTGTGGGGGTTTTCTCCACAATCAGTTTGTACAACAGACGCAATATAGCCTATACTTCTCATACCTCTTTTCAATGTTTTTTCAACCTCAATTGATTAGAGGGTTATCAGTAGACGTGGTGGATTTTCATTATATAGGCTTAAGAATTCTTATTCTACAAAGGATAAAAATAGCAAAGAAAGGCTACAGCGTAGCTATCCTTTGATATTATAAATATATTTGTTTACTTATTCTACTGTTATTCAACAACAATCTTCAAGTAATTAATCTGTTTTGAGCGAAGAAGACACGTGAAGTCCGAAAATTGAATAATGTTTGTGACAAAGAAATGCTATCAACTAACCAACAACTATGGATGGAGACGATCGTTTCTGCCTGCGCAATTGAAACACAGCCCCTCCTCCACCCCACAAAACAAGTATTGTTTTCAGTTGTAGAATAACCACATCGAAAATGTTTGGAATGAGCTGAAAATTTTTGTCCGTACGCAGGCCAAGCGACAAGCGTGTAACTGCGACCCGAACATTATGGCTTGAAAAGCTGACACTCGAGGCCTATAACAGATACATTGATCGCCTTTACAATGTTTTACCTGTCGTGTTGGAGTTGGATGGAGGGGCAACAAAAAATTTTAATTTTAAAAACGGCAGTATCGCAGTAAAGTACCTTTTTCCCTGTGTTTTTGGATACAGTAAAATCTGATTTTGATACTGTTGGTTAGAATTTTGCTTAGACTTCTGCTTTGTGTTTGATTTTATAGAAGAAATGTCAATGATGGTTTCATTCAATTAATTACAGTTTGTCCACTTAATATTTAGTTCCCAGCATTTTTCAAATAAATTCGATTACAGATATTATTTAATAATTAGTGTAATATAGCCTAAAACGTGACGTGAAAGATTGGTGGTCTAATTTGTCAATGCCTAGAAAAGTGGAAACATTTTCTTCCAAAGGGATAGATGATGAACTGAAGAGAAATCACAGCAGGAAAATATAAAATACATCTTTACATATCTTTATTGGTAATTCATATGACATTGCTGCTATTTTAGACAAGAGGGAGGAGTAATCTAGCTAGTTAACAGATATTAATTGGGATGCTAACGAAAAACATTGTTAAAACATAATGTAAAACAAAATGTAACATTACTTACCGGATAGAAGTGAAATGCCAATTCCTTTGAGTGTCTTGTCGTACAACCAACCGCCATAACCACGCCCTAAATGCCCCTTTATCGCCGATTTTAAAATCAACTTGATCATAATTCAAAAAATGAACATCATGATAAATACCGTAAATCTAGCGATTGAAGGCTTAATGCTACGTTCAGACCAAACGCGAATTGAGCGTGAAATTTGCTTCTATCGCGGCTAGTTGGATGCTTGGACAATTTGAATCCACTCGCGTGTCCAAAGCGAATAGGACACGCAAATAAAGCAAGTGTTTGAAGCGAAATAGACGCTCATTCGTTCGAGACTGAATTAAGGTGTTGGGAGGGGAGAGTGCGCACCTGCTCAGGGGCGGCGCCAGGCATTTCCCCCAATGAGACAAACAAATCACAATACTCTTAAAACTATTAATAAGAGGCCGCACAATTAATGTGTTAATATTGCTGTAACACTTTTTGTGTCAAATGTTTAACATTGTAAAAAGTCCAACGTAAAAGTACAAGAAACTTTTCCGTTTCGGGAAGTTTTTAATTAAAACCTGTAAAGGACATCATAAATAACCATTGACCATAAGGAATACATTTTACTTTTTGTTTTTATTTGTTTCATTACAGTTTAGGTGTGAACTCCCTTTACCTGGTCATTTTGGTCTTAATTGGTAGTGCTGGGGACAGGGGAGGTCACATCCATGTCAATGCAGACTTTTAAGATCATAACAGCATGGCTCTATCAATTATTAATTCTTAATCTGACAGCCTCCGCTAATTAAGAACGTATTCATAGAGCAACTTGTGAAGTTGGAAAAAGAAGTCTGCATTATTATTTCGACAATTTCAATGCCACCTCGCAGACCAGAGATCATATAGAAAGCTGGCATTCTTCGTGTTGGCAGAGAAATCTCTGAAAACCATGGAGTATAAAACCATGTTATCCAAAATATTATGGATAAAAAGCAATTGAATTTCCCTATTTAAGAGTTTATAATGTGAAAGACCATTTGTTGGCAAATACTCACTCCGCATAGCGGGACACTTCCTAATATACACGCGCGCTACCCCTACCCTGCTCTCCCAAGCTAACTGCCTGATGAGCGAGATAGTAAAATAATTTGACCTACTTCAAGCGATTTAGGTATAACATAGAGGCATTATAGATACATTTTAGATTTTTCGCCATTCGCCTGTGAAATTTAAAAAGCTCAGCATTCCTGTCTGATCTTTGACTGACTCCTACTTGCGATCATCCATTCCACAAAGACAAATGTGCCATTCCTTTGTTCAGGTTATTACTGTAAAAATAATATGTAATTTTTTTGGTTTTATGATAAATGGAGCCAGCCTCCAAAAGTAATTAACCTGTTCTTAGATTTTTTCTAACAACACTGTACAGAAACTGTTCTTTTACACTAAAGTTGGTTGTCTTTACATTAGAATAATAACATTTCATATAATCTAGATTTAGATATGGAATGAATAGCATTCAATACAAAATGAATATGTCTCATATATTGAAATCAAGTTATGTCATAAAAGATTTGCTTTGTTGTGCATTACAACCACACCAGTCATATTAGTCATATTACAAAATAATTTATTGAGGCTAAACAATAAATGAAAAATGTACAACATGAAAAATGTACAATATGTACAAATTATTTACTGCTCACTGCCAATATCAGCCGTTCCTCCACGTTGAATGAATGTTGAATAAATCCTGGAGTTCAAATCATATCACATGACATCCTCGATTCCTCGTGTCAGCAACAAGCAACGTCACTTCATCATGTGACAGCAGCAAGCAAGACTCCTGATTGGTTAACGCGGCGCGAATAGACACAAAAGTTCAGATTTTTCAACTCGGGCGTCAGACGCCAATTGGCTTCAAACGCGTGAATGCACAATGCGCACCAATTGAAATCACTCGAGGGTAACACGTGTAAATTCACGGCGAGAACCTCTATTCGCCTCATTCGCGCAAACTGGACGCAAGAAAGAGGCGGAATCGAGTCCATCGAGCGGCGCTAAACATGTCCATCGCTCCGCAGGACCTCCAGACGCGCGTGAACGCCTATTTACATTGACTTAACATTGAAATCACTCGCTCCAGACACCTTCGGTCTGAACGTACCATAAGAAGGCTTAAATCTAGCGATTGACAGCATATACTCATTATGAAAATGTTTACTGAGGTAATAAATCAAGTGAGATGTGTCTCTCATTCTCTTAGACTATAACAGAAACTGAGCTCTTTTGTAACCAGACGTATCGCCCCCCAGCTGGAATTCAGAGAGAATGCAGGTTTAAGGCACTTTCTCAATTGCGTCAATTTGCCAATCCGGATGTTCACCCTGTGCAAATATACTGTCCAGTAGATGATACTCCAGGATGTGTTTTCATTGAATTGATCACTGGTTTATGTACTGTATGCTTACATTTACAATATACAATTTAAATGCATACTATGCACTGTTTAGACAGCAGGATTCGTGCATGATAAGTTATTTAAAATAAACAATAGGCAGTTTAGTGTGAATCCCATTTCTCTGTCTTACCCCTTTTTCCTACCCCTTCGTCTTACCCCTAGCCCTTGTTCCTCGAAACCGAGTGGTAAGGGATAGGGATGAAAACATCCCTCTATGAAATGAGAAAACACTTGGTTACAGTTACGTTATCATACATCGTCGCTAGCTGGCTGCTACATCACCAGAGGCGACAAGTGTTACTCACAAACTTTCAAGATATCAAACAAAATCCACTGCTAATGTAGTTAAAACTGTAGACATGCATGGTGTCCATTCAAGGCTAGTCATTGAAATGCGGGACTGTTGTTTAAATCGGCAATGTAATATTTGCGTAGCAAACTAGCGACACCATGCATAACTCTCAAAATTTTTCAATGAAGAACATGGTTGCAAATATATATGTACAGGACTGTGTAGAGCACAAAACAAGTCTATCATAATTTTTGAGTCAATTATTTAAGCCAAAAATACATTTATTGGACTCTCTTGATGATCTGGCTCCCACTGTCGCTGGTTGCGCAGTGTATTCTGGGATAGCCCTTGGTTTTAAGTAAGCTCTCGAAAATGCTTGGTTTTAAGGGGTATCCACCCCTTCCCCTTAGCCCTACCCCTAGATTAAAATGAGAATTGGGATAGCCCTTACTCTCACATGAACACGCAAAACTAAGGGGAAGGGTAAGACAGAGAAATAGGATTCACCCTTAATGAATATATTTTAAAATGAAACCAGTAACGCATAGTGAGGATTTGCGTGAGTTCATGATGACATAAAAACACAATGTTGTTCGTTACCAATTATTATCCCACAAAGTGAAACTGTACTTTGGTGTACTGTATAATCACTGAAACTACACTACAAGATTTCACAAAGGAGTAAATACAGTATGTCCATATTTTATGAGTTTTATTTTATTCCATGAGTTCATATGACGACTTTATTTCATGAGTTCAAAAAGTACAGTAAAACGTATAGTAAAAACACAAAAAGTCTTTAAAAAAGTACAGTAAAAAGACAAACCCATTCGGAGCGTTTTTTTTTAAAGTGGTCTAGCACCACCCAGCAATAAGTACAGCCATTTATTGGCAACTAAATGCACCGATTGGTGCCGCGGTACGAGAGGCACCACTTTATAGTGTATCTACATCTGTAAGTACCAGACACAATCAGTCATACACAACGGTGTGTCAGCTGTAACAGTTGCTCCCGGCAATGGTGTGGTAAGTTTAAGTGTACGGGCAGGGGCTCTATGACCGGGTCTAACTCATGACGAGCTTACACGTTCTTACCGCTGCTGGCATATAGATTGCTAATGTGTCGTCATCATGACATATTCCCGCAAAGCATTTTGGTAATCCGCGGCACAAACTTAACAGGCTAACTGTCTTTTTATTCAACAGTCTTAATATCTTTTATTTAACAGGCTCATGCACCAATAGCTCCAACAGTGTTTTACTAGAAAGCGCATTTAGTAGGACCGTTAAACAAGTCAAAGTTTTCACAATTTACCATTTAACTTATGCATGATGTGTTTCTCTTAGTAAGTTACATTGTTTTGTTGAATTCTGAATCCATGCAAATAGATGAGAAAGTGAGGAGTGTGGTGCTTAAAACATTAGCATTCCTTTGAACGTACGACAGTTTTCCCCACATTTACAATCTCCAGGTCCTGGACCCCATCCATCTGTACAAAAGACCTGGGCCTGCCTGCTGCAGCGACTTGAATTTACTGAAAACTTTGTGTGTGTATGCATTAACACCAGGGTTTCGAATTAGGATTTCATTCTTTGTGTGGGTCTCTCATAAAAATAGAAGCAACCGATGTATAACATGATCAAAAACACACCCATCGTGATATGCGCTCAGCAGTAACATAAACCTAAATTGTTCTTTCGGAAAACATGTTTCTTTTAGGCTGTTTATTAACATACATGTTGTGATATATATTAAAGGAAAAAGTGCATTTTTTGTGATCTAAATAGTGTTTATGATTTTTAGAGACCGTCACATGTGTATTTTACTGCTTTCATGTGAGTTCCCAAGTAATTTGAACCCTGACTAGCACTTAATATCATGTAGTTGTATATAAAGGGGCTGGAAGTTGGCCAACAGCCAACATGTTGACGTCCCGCCGGCCCTTGACCAGTCGCTATGCTCATAAGGATCCAGTCCTTTCATTCCCTTTAATTTCTCATCATATCTCGTCTTTGAATTAGGATTTAGTTTTAGGCGATATGGTCGGAAAAATGTTTGTTTTGAAGGAGAATTCCGGGCGATTTCAAAACATAGCTCTGTTGTTTGCATATCAGAAGTGCTGTCCGTAGCGTTAATAACTCAAACAATCTGTATTGCCAAAACCGTGTTTACCTTTTGCTGCCAATAGACAACCATCACGCATTTAAGGCAAGTTAAAAAGCGTGCTTTGAGCCACTAAACATGTTCAAAATTCATTACTAGTCCATATCCATTTGCACTGATTCCTTATAATAAACACAGCGAGTTTGAACAAATAAGTTTGTGTACATACCTTAGTTTATTTCCCATTTTCCAGTGAAGTCCACACTAGTCGATTGTCGAAGTCATACAATTCAATATTCCAAAACGTATTTTTTTTCGCAATCAGTGCAAGTTTTCATTATTTTCATGCCAGAACACTAGCCTACTATGCCAGCTCATAAAGTGGCCAAACATACCCCTAATTCTTTGCGTTTTGATGACGTTGCCGCCCACTTGGTCACATGTCTTAGCAATCTCTATTGTAACTTACTTACTCCAGAAAAATGTGCAGAAACAAGCACCAGGCTGTCTATGTTTCTGGCACATTCTGCCAAAAGGCTTGCTGTCTCTACTTACTTATTCTATCCAAGCCCAGCACCATTAATTTTTACATTAACCGCCAATGCTAACATGACGTATGGATCTCAATCACGCTGTGTTGCCAGGACCCGCCCTGCTCTGCTTCTGATACGCTTGTAATGTTAGTTAGAGCTACTTTCCTTTTATATGATTGGTAGGTGAAATCAATTGACTCGAAAACAATAAACCGCATGCAAGTTCCCAATTGTTTTATCCTCACGGCCGCCCCCTGGAGTCCGGCACGGTGCCAGTCAGCTTCACCAGGATCAGTCCTCGAGAGTTCTTTATCCCCCCTCAAATCCTCTCCTTCAAACATAAAAACTACTTGACAACCTATAACATATAACATAACAGACAAAACACAAGAAGCTTAAAGACTACATACATATTATACATATTTCCGAAACAAAAGATTTTCAGCATGTCAATGCAAGCATGTCATTTTTGTCACATTGTCAAATCCAACCATTAATTCCGATTTTTTATAAAGAGCAACTTGCAGGTTAGACACACCAATATAGAATAGTGTACAGTAATGAAAAACAACAAGATTGAAGAAATATATATCTGCCAAAAACAATATTTAGAAATAAAATAGTAATTAACAATAACATCTACATCTATAAACCAAAAGCTGATACGATTACGGCTACTTTAAAACTTTCTCTATATATCGTGCTGTCTCTCACCACTGCTGTAACTACATCGACAACCGCAATGAGAGAGCAAAGCGCAGCTCATGTTTGCCTCTGCCTACGTCATATGACGCGTTGCTAGCCAGACAGAGCCTGGCTTATTATGGGCACATTTTCATCAAAATCCTGCTTTATATTTTGTGTAACATAGAAATTCTTACATATGTGTTTTTAAAAGACTACTTCCCGAAACATTAACTGTTAATTCAGATATCAATTTAACCTGCAGTTTGCTCTTTAAATAAATAATAATGAAGGTCTCCTATCAGAAAATGTACAGATTTGTGCATAGCGTTTGAAACGAGCAAGTTGATCAAGCTGTCTCGACCCGAAAGCCACCGCACGGTTCAGCCAATTTATGGGAATACAAGGACCAGTTAAATTATACCTCAAAATATTCCTCAAATTAGTTAAAATGTTCCCACTTTTTGTTTTATTTAAAACAAAAATTATCAACCAGTTTACAAAAATACCCAAAACCCATCAACATACTAGTTTATGCCAAATTATTCCTCAAATTTTAATCCTACTAATTTCCACACACACACAGCTTCCTCAACATTCTACCATCTAAAGCCTTTGCGTAGATGGCCCAGGAGAGCAACATAGACAAGTGGTTCCCAAACCTCTCCTCAGGGACCCCCAGACAGGCCATGTTTTTATTTTCACCTTGAAATGACACAACTGGTTCAATTAGTCAACTACACATTACACCTTAGACTAATTGAATCAGGTGTGCCATTTCAGGGTTAAAACAAAAATATGGCCTGTCTGGGGGTCCCCGAGGAGAGGTTTGGGAACCACTGACATAGACTACCATAGAGAAAAAGACAATTATATCGCTCTTTCCACTTTTCAACCTGGTTTACAGACTCTCCCATTTCTCTTGCTTTTAACTCAAACTTTGTACACCGAGCCCAAGAGCACTCTTGTGCATTCCTTTTCTGAACATTACCATTGGGAGCATCCCGCTTTTTTTAATCTGTTGCACAACTTAGTAAACCATTAAACTAACACCAACTTTTGTAAAACTTTTAGCACAAATGAATGCTGCCCCACTAGCATGCCTCACCCTTGCACATATTTCCATCAGCCTGTCCAATTTAGCGAAACTACCCTTTACCAACTTATAGATTAACCTGAAAGTACTTTAAACCCCCAACAAATCATATAGTTTTCCAATTTAGGCCATCCTTAAAAATATTTTGGTTTGCAGTAACTTTTTTGGTCATGGTGATTACTTTAAACAACTTTGCATATTGTGATGTCACTGACTGGGTCTTCAACCCGTGCCTTCAGGCGCACCATTGCAAACTTAATTCTGATGCAGGTTAGACCTCCTTATAATGTCATTGGTTAGACCACTAACAATTTGCAATGTTGGTCAAAAACATGTTTATTGGATTAATTCCAGCTGCATTCCTTTAAAAAAAATAGTCTGAATCAAGAAAAAAAGCCACTAAATTTCAATGAAAGTGGATTTTCAGAGGGAAACAAATACATTAAAATGACTTGTTAAATGTTAAAACATGTATTTGGGACGTTTACATCCATAAACCAAATACATCGTGGAATGTGTAGGAACCCTGTTAACATGACATCCCTTTATCAATTGCTCTGGCCAAACTATGTCATTATTATTGTATACAATGTCATTATTATATACAATTATTATTACATCTCAGAAGATCTCCCAAATTACGCTCTCAGGAAACTATTTTGAACACATGAATTATGTTATTAGGCAACATATGGTATTTAGGGTGTTCTTACATTTCAGCTGCACGTTTTGCTATTAGGCTATATTTGTCCTTTTATTACGTTTACATTTCGTTTAGCGCATTCATGCGAGAACATTCCACACATTCCATAGCGTTCTAAATTATATTACAAAATTCACAGGTAAGGTTAGGATTAAGGTTAAATTTACTAACGGTTAAAGTTAGGCATGATGTTACTGAGGTTAAGGTTAGAGTTAACATTACAAAAAACTGACAATCGCCTGTAACATTACAAAAACAATTGACAATTGCCTTTATGCATCATGCTACAATAGAGAACAAAACACACACAATGTGTCTGTCTGGATTTGAACGCTTGCTAGGGTGGAGGCCGGGGACGGTGGATGAGTGTATAAATCTGCAACTTTGCCAGTGTTTGCTACGTCATGATTTTCATATGTTCATATTTTACATTATTCGATTGTTACATTTAGTTACCTATGAACGTAATTGAACCTCTCATATGTTCATATTTCACATATTTTGGTTTTACAAAATATTTACCTCAGAATGTATTTGATGCCATTTTGGGCTCGTCATCTTTGGAAAAGGTGCTCTTTTCAGTGGTTTTTAGTTAGAGGTTTTGCCACAAACATTTTAGTTGTTTTCTTCAGGTCAGTCGACACGGTAACCGTTAGACTTAGAGGGGAGAAGGAATGGTAAAAGATCTGGGCAGTTTTATCAGAACTTCGTGCCAAGTTAAAGCGGTGTTGAGATGTTTTAATGTATTTTCTAGATGTATTATGG
Organism: Umbra pygmaea; assembly: GCA_016801145.1. Classification (NCBI taxonomy): domain Eukaryota; kingdom Metazoa; phylum Chordata; class Actinopteri; order Esociformes; family Umbridae; genus Umbra; species Umbra pygmaea. Next base: position 7,793 of record JACXGM010012582.1, on the reverse strand, counting down.
TGTCTGAACCCGTATGACTTTGAAAGGTGACCGCAAACATTTTATTTACTGCAGCCGCAGGCATCAAGCGTGAACCCTTGACAGTGAATGAAACTAAGCGAACGTACAGGCCATGTGTGACATGCTTAAAGCAATGGTGTAAACAAAATCATATATGACGACACAGGCTTTTATTTAAACCAAAGAATGTAGCCTATCTTTGTATGTAGGCCTAGGCAATTTATATTCACAACACGTACTAAAATATAATTCATATTATTTTATTGCATTTGTATTAGGCTAGTTGTTTGAAAAGTAAAAAAAATTGGTCGTTCTTAACACAATTTTACAACCGGCAAGTCGGTCGGACTAAAAGGGTAAAAAAATTATAATTGGGTCAGTCCTATATTTGACAGGGTCGGTCGGGTTACGGCACACAACAATATTTTCTAAGGATGGCCTTAATCATTACATTGCAATTAACTTTTAACCCATTAAATCCCTTAATTTTACTGTGTCATTATGATCTATGTAACTAGCAAATTCTAAACAGCCTCATACTAAATAACTAGGTCAAAACTCTTTTTCCACAGAGGTGCAACATTTTCATTGCAGTGATCCCATTTTCTGAATCAAAAGTCCAAGCTAAGCCCCACTCCTTATTCCAATTGATCATTACGAAATTACTGAAATGTAGACCTATTACTATAATCTCTTACCCTTCTAATGGTTTATGAAAATGTTCTCTGCTGGTAATGCCCAACAATAAATTTCACAAGCCCAATATTTCCACATGAAACTTTTCTAACTATGCAATTTCCAGGCAACCAATACATTGATATTATAGGTCAAGAAGTTCATAAGATTTAAGTTCTCTAACATTCACAAAGACAATATTTTAAAGTGTCAGTGTGCAGTTAATCTAAATTCAATTAATCAGTTCAAGTAGCATATGCTTATCTACAAACACCAGAGTTGTATTCACCCAATCGCCAAGTGTCAATATTGTATCTAAATTAAAAGGACTGTTTTTCTTTTTCAAGGTCAAATGCATTTTTAATACACTAATTAAAGATACAATATGTAATATCAATCAAAACAATAACAAAATACATACTTTGCATTAAAAGCAAACATCACTATACACATATTATATATATTTCTTAGTTGTGTACTTAAATTATCCTAAATGTTTCCACTAACCTTCAAATCCAGAGAAATTTGTAATATAATTCGAAGACACGGGACGTTTCATTTTGTCGCCCGTAAATGGCGTCATATAACCTGTGACTACTCTAGTTGTTATAAGATCCAGGGAGCCGCCAAACATAACGTGAATAAAGTTATAATTTTTTAACAATATATTACTTTGTCAGTGAACATTTTTTTTCTGCCGGAGATGCTAGATTGGAAGGTTGTCATTGACGACGATAACAAACCCATGATCCCACGCAACCTCCCGACGTCATCCAAGTACATCTTTTGCTATTGTTTTGATTGAGAGCCCCCTGGCGGCAAAAATTACATACTGCATGTTAGTCCACTGATCTAAGATTCTGCACATGGCAGAAACAGAAAATCGAATGAACATCTGTCTAAATAGTGATTAAGTGCATAAAAAATCTTGTCTGACTAAGTGCATGAAAATAATAAAAATAAATTGTCAAATTTAACTTTTTAAATTTAAAACAAAAGGGAGCAATCACTACAGATTTGTCAGTGATCCTTGACGGTGCATTCATATCAATGTCAGCTGCTGTGGTCGACTGATTGTGCTGGTCTGCCTACTCATCTCCTCTCTCTCACCATACAGAGTAAACACAGAGAGGGGTGTGCCTCGAGTCTGGGCAGGAAAGGAAGACCACATGCTTGCGACAATACTAGCAACTTTCTTCTATGGAAGTAGCGAAGGATTGTCCAAAAAGTTGCTAGATTTGTTGCTAGTCGCCTTTTTCAATAAAATTGGTCTGAAAAGTCTCTAAATCTAGTGACAAAGTTGCTAAGTTGGCAACACTGGGCATGCAAGCTTTTCTTCTCTTTCCTTAAAAATGTATACTCGGTGCCACCTTCAGTTGCCTGCCCACTTCAGATCCTGTCTTAGCCTGGTTAACACCAGCAAGGTTCATTCACAGCCCATTTCCAAATGGGTGTCACCAACGGACGCCGCTCAAATGCCTCTCGGCGCAATTGGATATATCAGACTTTTGTTGAGTGGCCGCTACAACATCTTTTTTTTTAGATATGAAGGCTTCGAGTGTAATTCTTTTCTCGGTTTTTAACAAAAAGGAAACGTTCAAATCGCTTAAAACAGACGCAATAGCTGATTCGAACGAGTGATATTGCGGATGTTCCATTGCAGCTGCCATCGTTGTAATTGTCTGCTTCAACCAATGACAATATAAAGTTGTGCTATCGTCATTGTATAAATCCCGCCTCAACGGTTGTGATTGGTGCCTCGATTTGGAAAAATTGGAAATGGGCTTGAATGGGCTCTTGGCCAGACTGACTTGCATAGCAAATCTAAATTTGCCGGAAGTCCGTCTGGGTTCTCCCAGGCTAATCCTGTCTAGTATTACATCAAGATTTTAAAATGAACGCAGCTTATCACCATTGTTTTATCTTACACAGAACACTCCATAAATGTTTACCTACATTCTGCTTATATTGTTCCAAATTTTATTATAAATTTCCACCCAACCATTTTTATCTTACCAAATTCCCATACATTTGCGCTATCGTTATGACCAATAAATATTTTTTTCCAACCTCACTTTCCATCTTACAATGTCGGGTTTGTTACCTATATGTATGTTAATGTCAGTAAGTGTTATCATGACTCTATGGATTACCCTTTATGTGAATGTTTTAAATGTTCCCCCTTGTTATTTTACTCTTGGATTTGTGTGTGCAAGTAAGCAATGATTCTTCCAAAACGTCAATGACTCCCAAATCAATAAATCGGTCATAACTATGTATGCTTATTTGAGATTAGAATTGTACTCATCTAATTCACTGAACAATCGCATTCAGGTGGACACTAAATTGATCAGTCCAAGACCTCCAAAAATAGGTGGTCTCGGTTTGCACCATCTAGCGAACTCTGGTGTGGTCCTGCTGGTGAGAAAGCAAACCTGAAACAAACAGGTTCAACAGTGTAGTCGTAATGAATCATGGGGGTTAAGATAGGAAATAGGTCGAAATAGCCGGAAGAAATGTCTGCTTGTGCATGTTGGTCCGGCTAGAAACAATGGCCCTCATTTATGAAATGTGCATACGACCTAAAACAGGCGTACGACGGGCGTACGCCGATTCCTACACAAGGCAAGGGATTTATCAATTTGAACGTGACCAAAGGCTGTGATAAAATCTCACATCTGGTCTGACTTTGTGTACGCAAATTCTCTAGTGTGACTAGCGGTGTTCAAGGTATAACCACCCAGTTCAGTGAGTTGTTGAACCACCAGTCATTGATGAATATGTCTGCATCGCAACTACCCCATATTGCAAATTCACTACATTTCAGAATTACGAATTCATTATATACAGCACATTGCTATTAGTGGTTTATTTTTTCCCTTTCACTTCGCGGTGGCCTATAACACGAGGGCAGAAATTAGGCAAACAACAAATTGAATCAAATAATTTAAACAAGCGCTTTGGCAGTCCTGTAGTCGAAGCGATGGCAGATCTGGAGGACCTTAATTTGCGCTCTCTACATTGGGACCTTTCAGCGGGAGATCAGGGACATGTCTGGTATATATCACAGCCAACAATAGTCGAAGTATGCCAGCAGTTTTAGCAGGTATGAAGTCCCTTTCTGCCTGGTATATTCAAACTATGATTAAAATACAATTTATGAGATTGCTGTTTCCATTTGGGGCGAATTGGGCGATTGATTGTACTGCATCTTAAGCCACCATCCATGAATGATTACGCATTTATCAATCGCAAAAACTTTAATTCAATCAACGTTCAGATGTTATGTGATGCCAGGATGTTTGTTCTGAATATGGTGGCCGGGTGGGGCGTCTTTATTTTTCTAAACTGCAGCATTGGAACATCGCAACAGCGCACATTGGATGGCTGGAGTCATCTCCTCAGTGAGTTACGCCCTCGTACAATTATTATAATAGTTCTACGTAGTTCTTTGGTGAAACAGTTGGATGTGATTCCTCTTGGTGAAAAAGGTTATGCCCTGACTGAGTACCTTATAACACCGCTTGCAAATCCGAAACAAGCAGGAACGCAGGTTCAATAGTGCGCACACACGCACACAAACCACAGAGTAATGTATAGGTTTGCTCAAGGGCAGGTGGCTCTGTCTTGTGTAAGCGGAGTGGGGTGGGGGACTGGTATACGCACCAGAGCAGGCTTGTAACATAATTATGGCATGCAGGGTTCTCCACGATATTGCGCTGCAGAACGGTGTAATTCAATGAAGATCAGAGGCCACATCAGCCAGCTCTACGAAGGAGACTGCAGGATCTTATTCTGAGCTTCTAATATAGTAAGTGCTATATTGGGTAAGAAAGCTACTTAAAAAATACAACGTGGAATGTTTAGTGAAAATAATTCATTTATTTGAAATACTCTTCAGGTTCTCATTAATCGCTTTCAATGACTATAGCAGTAACCTCAGTCAACACCGCATTATACTTGAACAATCAACGCCTGATTTTAAGCTTCGAAATAAAACCAAGCGGTTGGCCTGCACCTGAGACCCAAGCGTCTTTATTTTATCTCAGAGAAAATCATTTTCTTTGCCGGATTTTGCTTATCCATGTCGTAAATTCTAAGGGCGAGGCGTCTAATCAATGCATATTTGTGGGCGTGTTATTTAAATTACGATGGTTTTCAACCGTCTGATTTATCAACAGCCGCTCATTCGTACGCTGGAATTGGAGTGATACGAAAGTTTTGTAAATCACACGTGAGTCTCGTCGGAAGATGATTTCTGCGCTCAGATCTACACTGGTTTCTACGCACGTTTGATAAATGAGGGCCAATGCATGTGAAACTGAACCGGACCAAAGTTTGTTTGCAACATTGTAACAATTTATTGCCTCGTGCGGACCAAATAACCAATATATGAAAACGCCCTTAGTGGCCTTGTAGCCAACTTCACAGGCCACAAGCCAACCTGAATCGATTGCACAATGATTCGATCCATGAAATCATTCCAACGTCAACAAAGTACTGCGCTGCGTCGTTAGTAATAGAAATTACCTAGCGACCTAAGGCAACGTCAATTACAAAAATTCAAGTAAGACGTTCTATTAATTTTGGGATACTAATCTAACTATACCATGCTTTTCTACCTCTGCACAGTTAATCTGCCGGCCATGCTGTAATGCCAGCGGCGCTGCTATGCTGACTCCTTCTCCTTTTCCTACATCTAATACAGAACTGTAGCCCAACACAATAGTAATCTACTTTCCAACTTTATTATCAACTATTTACATACTACTTGTTTATATACATTCAATATCACAACACAATTAGGCTCATGTGCACAAAGGTTTGCAATAATCAACTCAGATCAGTCATTCTCAATCATTTCTCCCATTATTTCCAACTCACTCACCATTTGCATCCTTGAAACCTATCAACAGACAAGCAGGCACCCCATTTTGTCTTATTATTCATTCACAACATACATTAATTTACGTTATACGGGATAACCGTATCACTGTACAATTCCGACCATCCGGCAATCAAGTCTTTGGGAATATGGCTTACCAATTTGTCGTTGAAACGATAGTCCGAAATCTTATCAATAAACCGTCCAGCTAAACTGCAACTGCCCTAGCCCGGAACAGTCCAATTTTTGGATCCTAGCTCTCTGTGATATAAAAATGTAATGTATAATTTGTTTACCACAGAAACCACCAAGTTTTACTATACATACACACCGCCACAGACTTGAGCTTCAAAAGAAGCCCTTTTGTTCATATCGCGTTTTCCATAAGAAACTTAATTCTACTCTACCCTTCTGAATAACTTTCGAAGGTTTTTAACAAAAAGAAAACGTTAAAAACCTTAAGACTGAATGCAAAGAAATCATGGGGAAATCCCTAACATGGCATTGACCTGGTATTTCAACCTTGACGACCGTGTATCGAATCCAGCGAATTGTAATCATCTAATTATTAAACTACCGTTTATAAATATAAGTCAGTATGCCTAAGTGATGGCCTATTTATTTTTGGCCTAATTATTCCTTTGCGAAATGTTGTACTGTAGCTACAGTATTTATACAGTATATCAAAGTACAGTTTCACTTTGTGGGATAAAAATGGGTAAAACAAACAACATTGTGTTTTTAAGTCATCATATGAACTCACAGAAATCCTATGCATTACTGCTTTCATTTAAAAAATTGTCTTAACTGCCTATTGGCTAAACAGTACATAGGACACATTTAAATTGAATATCATAATTGTAATCATACTAAACAGTGATCAATTCAATGAAAACATATCCTAGAGTATCATCTACTGAACAATATATTTACGAATAATCGATGTACGTTTTTTTGTCTAAACAAATAAAAATAACAATAGTTCAACAATCTACACGTGTAATATCCCATACGGAAATCTAATATATGGCCATATATGTATATAACGTATATGTCCTATATCGGCATATGGTGGAATCATCATCACATATTTGTACATATATGTCGAAATATACAAAAATATACAATTTTTATATATGTGCATAACATTTCCACATTTGACATCCATATTTGCATTTACCTATGGTTTACAGAGTGTATAAGTGATGTAATATATAATATTTGTCAATGTACATACGAGATTATGTAAATAAATTATATAGAAATACTGCTACATTTACTCTTGCCTTATGTCAGTTAACGATGTCTACAAATTTAAACAAGAATGAATGCTTTTGTGTGAGATATTGATGTTATATACAGTACTGTATATGTGATGATAAGAAGGGGTATGACATGTATGTTAATCAAATATTTGGTAAAATCTTTTTTAAATGTATCCCATAAGGAAATCTAATATGGCCATATATGTTTGTATACTTATGTCATATACCGGCATATATGGTGGAAATATCATCACATATTTACATATATGTCGGAATATACAAAAATTGTCTATTTTTATACATGTGAAATATTTCCTTATTTTGTTATTCAAATTTTCAAATATAAGTTAAGATTTCTGTATTTAAATATGTATTTAACATATATGCTAATATATTTTCAAATATATGTTAAGGCGAGACACTACAAGTGAATAGGGTAAAATAATAATAGGGTTAAATAATAGATATCACCACAAAACTTCCTCAGTTGATTACTTACACAAGTTTATAAAAAAATGTATTACAAGTTTTTTAAATATACATGTTAATTTATGCAAATTAGGCGTTCTCTCATTAAATATGCGCAATTTTGCCTATATTTCCGGTAGACAGATCTGAACGTATGTTAAAGCCAGGTTCAAAATTCTTTTTTCAATTTGTTTACACACAAGATGAAAAAAGAATTACAGAGGGATTTCAAGATATCTGCTTTCATTACCTAGAAAATCTAAATAAACTGAATAGCCTTAAAATATCGATTTTTGCCATATTTTTTGATTAAAATGTCACATAAATCAGGCCAAGAATGATTTATCAACAAATCCCTCTGTAAATATCTTCAGAAAACTGCTAAGTGTATAACTGGAAAGTTTGGTGTATATAGGTGCTACATAGGCTGAGATATGTCTACCGGAAAATGAGAAAAAACTCATTTTGAGAAAACGGCATTTAAAGATTTAAATAGTGAA
>JACXGM010012581.1:0-16076 GCA_016801145.1 Umbra pygmaea | reverse complement strand
TGATATTAACACTAACACCATGACCTCAAACACTAATATAAACACTAACACTGCAAGCTGTCATTTGGAAAGATGAACTTGGACAGACCCATTCCATGACACAGGCAGTGGTAAATAAACAGGCATGGTTATACATAAGTTAGCAGGTCACCGCTCTGTAATGTGAGCTCCAAGTTAGCAAGTGCACAGACGGAAAAATGGAAAGACACACAGACACCTCAATCGTGTTCTCGTCAAAGACAATCAATTCTGAGTGTTGATGACTAAATCGATAAAATCGAGGACAGCGATGCTCTTGAAGACGTGCCCGATACAAACCCCGCCCACACTAACGTTCAGGAAGGTCCTGCTTATTTGGCAGTAATACATTATAATTTCACCACTGGATGGAATAGACAAAGATTCCTTACCAGCTATACATTAAATGGCACATTAAAGAGTCACCAAACTGCATACTGTACATCTCCTCACATTTTCTTATTTTCAAGATTTAAGGTCAAATATCACACGAGAAATTTCGAGCCTGACTATGGCTTCTTCGACTTTCCTCTGACCTCCTGGATGAGGCAGCGCAAAATGACTGGATTTGGGATGGATAAGTCAGATGATCTACCTTGCCATGTCACTCTCGTACGACTCCTTGAGTGCAGATCGGGCGTCTGTAAATTCAATCGCGGAAGTATAGTTGGTGAATGTAATCATCTCGCGCATGATCTGACTAAAGACTTCTGTCTTGGATGAGCAGTGTGAAAAGAGTCGGCCGGCTCAGCGACATGTGGTTGGGTGAACCAGGTGAGCGCCCCTCACCAGGCCGCATCAGTCAATGGGAGTTGCGGAGTTGCCAACAAGGCAGGGTTAGTGGGAAATTGGACAAAACCAACTGGGAGGGATGGAAAATCACAAAAAACTAACAGGCCAGAAGGGACCAGGCCAGAATACCCCACCCTCCATTTTAATTTGCTGCTCGGCCCAGAGGTCATGAGAAAGTAAAATGTGATCATAGGTTTAACATCTTTGATGTCATCGACTCTCATGGCTCAAAAGGAGGCTTTGATAGCTTTGCATGATCTATGAATAGGCCCAGCTCTCACTTGAAGCATCTTCCTAGCCTGGATTCAGATTGCACACATGCAACACCAACCCCCCCGCTGGTACGCTTTCCACACAGGGCTAAATGTAGCCTTTCACTGGTGTGATTACATGCAGGTCCCTTCAGTCAATTTGACAATGACAGCTCTAACAACACAGCCAGCCTACTCGAGCTGAACGCAGTGCTAGGCTAGCCAAATCCATATGCCACCTGCTTATCCTCCAACATCACTCAATGCAATCGCAGTTAGCTTGGCAGATAGAAAAGACACATTTAGCATGCTACCGGTATCCCCAGATAGCATGGCCACATATAGCATGTAGTGTAGCATAGTCGCACCGGGCGGGTGGCCAGACGCGCATCATACCTTGTGTTGGTTAAACGCCAGAGGAGAGAGGAAGCCAGTGCAAGGGAATTTGAAGAAAGAAAAACACAGGTGGAGTGCAGCTTAACAGGTTGAAAAATTAGACCAATGGATAAAATGGACAGTGTTTTAAATTCTGTCTGAGCTAAATTACACTAAAACCACTGGGGTCGATGGAGACTTGTGAGCCAACACTGGCAAACAACCAGTGACGTAAGAGTCCCTCTGGGCCTGTAGCTGAAGATAGTTTTAACCTTGTCAGTCAGTTATCTTGTAGTTTTTAGGAATATGCCATTTTAATCATTTATCTTTTGGGAACAGAAGATGTGAAATCTGTAGATCACATCATTCTAGCTCTGTCTCTTAAAGCCACTGCTGCGCCGTCAAGTCACTGAGAAGAAAATGGTTAGGAAAGCTTTAACATAACAAGGTTTAACGTACAACAGTCATAAAAGATCAAAAGATAATCTTAAATAAATATGATATGTTGACCTTTGTGTAAATTATTTCGGTTGGCTAAATTATTCACTTCAACCTACAGTAAATTAAAGGAGAGGTGCTAAATACACCTCACAAGTTTTATTCTTCTGCATGTTGTTTTATGTATTGTGTTGATTTGTGTATTTACTGTAGGTGTGTGTATGTATTTGCAGACTTAGTGGACCCTTTACAGTTAAAATGTACTGATTCTTTAACGAGACACTCGTCCCTCTGCAAACATAACCGCAATGAGAAATCATTCCCATAAGTCTGATAACCACAATAGAACGTCAGGGATCAACTCCGTCATGTTTCATAACACTCAGGATCGGTAAAGACAGAATTAATTCATGGAGCTAAATAATTATTTTCCACCAACAACATTTCCACAAAATATAAAAGATTGAAAGGCATAAATAACGGTTTAATTTTATATAACAGGCAATATTTCAAATTTAGTAAGAGCTTTTTGGAATTTTTAACCCCTGTAAAAATTTCCAAAAAGCTTTTTCTAAATTGGAATTTGAATATTGTACATACTGCACATTTTCTATTCGCCAAAAAGAATGTAATGCATGCCGGCCTAACAATTAACGTTTTTTGAATAACATATTGTTTGTAATTATACATACATAAATCAGTATGCAAAGATCTAAATCGCATTGAAGTTATTCAAATTAAATCGATATATTTAAAAAGCATTCATTTGAAAAAACACTATAAAACATCGAAGACAAACAAACCCTAAACGATGAGCCAAAAACAAAAAACTCTTTAGAGTACAAAACTAAAGAAAATTGACATTGGCAGTCATAAAAGTAGTCCTGTGATATTTGTTTTTAAAGCATTTTTGCAGTATGCCTTAACACTTCTTTTGACTTACACTGCGTTTTGTTTCTGATTATTGTTCTTCGTGAGGTCAGGGCTCATCTAATAATGAGTGTTCCATTTGCAGCCTTAAAGTAGGTCTTAAAATGTTTCCATACTGTTTTAGGTCATTATTTAGCTGAAAGTAATTCAATTATAATTATATCCCCTTTAACACTGAAACAAATGCACCTTCAGGACATGTCAAAGGCACGACCGGACTTCACAGAAAGACGTCATAGAACGCTGCTGACTGGAATCAATGTACTTCTTGCCAACTCATATTCTGACATATCGGCGTCTTTATGAACACAATAATGTATACTTCTGGCTCACTGCCCTATTGGACTTTCTCCAACTGGTTGTTGAATTGTTTGTTAGCTGCATGCCCTAGATGAGCCTACAGAATACTGAGCAAGCCCTTCACTGGATTTCCTTCTGACCCTCAAAGAATTTACCTTTAGCTACCTAGTGACCATAAGATGCAGACAGCATCTGGCGTTTTTTACTGCATTTTTTGTAAAATATTGTAAAACAGTACAACAGATGCAATGGGAATCCGATGCCATATGCTCAGGAAGAACAATGCATTTGATATTCTATTGAGAAAACAGCCGATGCACATAAATGCAATGTAATTTGCAGTTTTTGTAAAGCTAGCTTTTCACGTGCACATACTGAGTGCCCACACTACCAAAGAAACACCAGTACAGTCAAGCTCCTCCCACTTTGGAGAAATGCCAGTCAGTAGAGCTAGCCTTTGGAAGAGTAGCTTGTGGGAGGAACAGCTGAAAGATTGTAAACAGCCCCTTCAGAGCTACAGGCAATAAAGAAATATCAGGAGGAAAAAAGATTAAGTAACCCAAACACAGTGACACCCTAAAAAATCTATGTATTCCAAATCAAGGTTGATGATATAATGGTTCAATATGGTTCCTTTAGACTTTGATTAACTTAAATAAGTGGAATTTCATTAGTGGTTTAATTTTGGTAGAGGTTATTTACAATAATCTTTGAGGGTGCCATTGACTTTGAAACACTGATTTGGAGAACATTAAAGGTGCTATATGTAATACATGTACTGTAATAAATCCAAAAATGACACCAATGCCTCATCAGATATTAAGGAAACATGTTAAGCTGAAATACTATATATTCTGAAAACAATGCTAATGTCAGTATTTTTTCTTTTGGAAAAGTATGTCCCGTGACGGAATTTATGTTTTGGCCTGTGTGTTGTTATCAACTGCCCATTTTGACAGCACGAACGGTTTGCCAGGCATACCTGTAAAAACGCAAACCCAGCGTGCTACAGTCATGGAAGCAGCAAACAAATGAACGAGATCATAGAGATTCTACACAACCTAAAAAAAAAACTCTCCATGTTTCTAAACGGTTCCATGACCATAGACGTAGTAAAACACGGTTTGCTTGTCATGATTGCACTGATCTTGTTTGTCAAATTAGTTCCGATTCTGGGGAGGAGGGGGCAGAGGGATACAACTCAGTTATTTTGAATTTGAACTGTAGTACCCATTTTTTAACGCTGGCTGTCCGTTTTACATATAGCACCTTTAACTTTTCATTTCTGTAAATGCATTGTATATACTTTTTACAGTATTGTTTGTGCATTACCAGGGGTGCTAGTATTTTTGGCAATATATATCCCCTTTTGCCTTCAGAACTACCTTAATTCTTTATTGCATAGATTCAACAAGGTGCTGTGAACATTCCTCACTGTTCAACAAACCAGTTTGAGATGACGTGAGCTTTGTGACATGGTGCGCAATGATGTTGGATGTAATCATAAGATGGGTACACTGTGGTCATAAAGGGATGGACATGGTCAGCAGCAATACTCAAGTAGGCTGTGGCATTCAAACAATGCTCACTTGGTGTTAAGGGGCCCAAACTATGCCAAGAAAATATCCCCCACACCATTACACCACCACCTGAATGATTGATACAAGGCAGGATAGAGCCATGTTCTTTACACCACATTTTCTGACCCTACCATCTGAATGTCACAGAAGAATTCCAGCCTCATAAGACCAGGCAACAAACTTCTTTTTGTCCAATTTTGGCGGGCATTTTCACCCAGAGAACTGCCACTCACTGAATATTTTCCGACCATTCTCTCTAAACCCTAGAGATGGTTGTGCAGGACAAGCCCAGTAGATCAGCACTTTCTGAAATACTCAAACCAGTCAGTCTGGCAACAACAACCATCCCACATTTAAAGTCACTTAAATTCACCTTTCTTCCCCATTCTGATGCTTGGTTTGACCTTCAGCAGATTGTTTTGACCATGTCTTTATGCCTTAATGCATTGACTTGCTGGCACGTGACTTGGCTGTCTAAATGTGTTAACTCAAGAGTTGAACAACTGTACTTAATGAAGTGACCGGTGAGAATATATCATTATTCACCAGCTTGATCTTAGTAAAAATATAGATACCAACCTGTTGACTATGAACCTGAAAAGTGAACATGTCAAAAGGAATATATTGGTATTAGAATGAGGTAATAATTTTGTGACCGAGTTGTTGTATCAGTCTAAACTCCTAACACTGGACCACACTTCACCCCGGCACTGGGGGTTCGAGCCTGGTCCCGGTCACTGTGTTATGAAATCGACTAGGTTTCTCTCATATTTTGAGCATAAGACCAAACGGATCAAACTCAAATTTAGAAGCAAGTCTAATACGCTTTAAATTCCAGGGCACTTGACCCCAAAGCTGCTTCATTTCTATTAAAGTAACAGTTATATATGTAGCTGGCATGAAGCCAAGTGGTGAGGGCATCTGACCAGTAACCAAAAGGTTTCTAGATCACATCCCTGAGTTGGCAAGCAGAAAATAAATTCCATTCAAAAACCTGTAGCCTGTTTTCCCTAAATAAACTGATTATTTCCCTGTGAGGGAAAAAACAAGCAGCTGCAAGAGCCTTTAAATGGATCTCCAATCTGTTTTCATGTTGTGTGCCAATTAAATCAGCCCCCTTCCATGAAATGTAACAGAGATGAATGGGGCGCTGTGTGTGGCAGAATGAAGCAGGATGACGTTTGTACTGTAGTTCTGTCAAGTCCAGCAGGGTGTCAAAGATTACGATCAATTATTCAACCCCGGTCCCCATCTCTCTCACACACACACACACACACACCACACACACACACACACACACACACACACACACACACACACACACACACACACACACACCACTGCTATACAGCTTACTATTGTAAATTACTGCTGTCACTCACTAAAATAAACACAATAACAAAAATGGATGTCTGGCCCAGATCTTTTGCTAAATATTCTGTTCCCTTAGCAATTGCTCAATACAAGTAAAAGAGATGTTTTACAGAACAGATGGCTCAGTGGTTAGGGAGTTAGACTTGTAGTAAGAAGGTTGCAGGTTCGACTCCCAATTGAGTCAAATGTCGTTGTGTCCTTGGGTAAGACACTTGAACCTAATTGCTTTCAGGTCGTTGCTGTAAATAAGAAATAGTTCGTATTCAACTTACCTGGTTAAATATGAAAATTGTAATAGAATTCATACTTCCAATTTGGAAGAACCGAAGACGATCTCCTATTCTGCCGAAATGCAGTCTTTAAAAGGCAAGTCATTAATCTTAATTTTTTAAGGACAAAGGGTTGACAGCAGGTGCAGATTGAAATCTCCCCTAACCACAACTTGTGTTGTTCAGATAAGATACTATCTAAATTGCGTAAAGGAAATTTAACATTAAATTCTTTAATAAGCTACTTTCAGCAAATGGAACTGGCACGAATACAAGTAATGGTCCAAAGCTAGAACTGGCTACCTAAAAAGGCATAGAGCTACTTGTGCCAAACGGAGGGGTATTGTTACAATGTAACAGCTGCCCGAGCGGAAAAGCAAGCAATCATTGCAAAGAAACAAAGTATCAACACCACTGTTGTCGAAACCGCGCAACAACTTTGATACAATAGTTGCCATTGATTTAGCTTCCATTTCTGCAAGCTAACCGAAGGCATAGCTAGCTCGCTAGGTAGCTAACGGGTCGACGTTCACTAGCGTTAGCTGTGTGCGCTGCTGCACAGTATTTTGGACCCAGGTATGAGTTCTTACCTAAGTAGTTGGTCCTGACAGCATTCGGTTCATTGTATCCAATGGAGCGCTTGTTAACATCCCAAACCAGGTTACCAGAGCAGGACATAATACTTGAACCTCCTATTATTTAATAATAGCATTGAAATACAGTTGTAAACCCCGTTTTCTGATTATCGCCTTAAGATGTTGTTTTGCCTGCTCTCTGCGGGGTCGTTGGGGCCGTTGCGACGTAGCAGTAGCTATAAAAGCAGACGTTATTGTGTAAGCTAAGCTAACTAATGTAGGGAACTAGATTGCCTCCTTTTAACAGCGTCAGTCGCTATTCCAATGTCTGGCGTTGTTTGTTTTTAGGCTGACTACTTCTATGTCTTGTTGTGTCTAACCCTGCCTATGCAACCAATGAACTCTCTTGTTGAAACAACGCGATGGAGCGAAGTGTGGGGCGTTCTATGCATAGATATAAACCAGTGATTAATAAGTTAGTGTTCTATGCGTTCAATTTCTATGCTCACAACCATTATTGGAGACCATCAACATAGCATCCTTATGACGCAGTCCACAGTGGCAGCGTTCATTAAAGTGTACGTTCTGGAACTTCAAAAACTGCCTTAAAGGGGTTTAAACTCATCACAGTGGCAATGTCATGGAAACGCCTGTGGAAAAAGGCCGTCGTTTTTCCATAGGTGTGCAGTATTTTGTACTGGCTTACCTTAACTCATGCTTACCTAGTGAGCCAGTCAATTTCTCAGTCTTCATCAACAATCAACCTCATTAAAGCTAGAAGTGGCTTATCTGTCTGCAGCTTTGAAATAGGAGGGATATTAGCATTCACATCATAAAAAGGAACACTTTTAAATGTTATTGAGCGAAAAAGAAAGAGTTTGTTGTTGGCATTAAGTATCCATATTTTCGGTGACTATCGACTGTCACTTATTTCTGCTAGTAACATCTCACCCACCAAACTGAATCAAACAACCTCAAAGTTTGTTCAAGAACATATAACAATGCTCCTTTTAAGACTTATTTAAAATAGACTATACTATAAACATAGAGTTTCTTTATAGTTGTTTTTTTTCACACAGCTTTTGAAATGTTGTATTGCAAATTTATTATGGAGCTACATTTGTTTCTTTATATCGCAATTAAAACGTTTTGCTTTGCAAAATAAACTATTATTTTCAAAAGCAAAACACATGTTTTAATCACATATTATATAATATATATAAAAAAGTAGAAAACTTTTGCTTGCAAAACAAAAACTTTTGCTTGCAAAACAAAAACCTTTGCTTGCAAAACCAAAACCTTTGCTTGCAAAACCAAAACCTTTGCTTGCAAAATATGGAGCTAAATGTGTGTCTTTATATCGCAATCAAAACTTTTTGCTTTGCAAACAAAACTTTTTGTTTCAAAAGAAAAACATGTTTTAATCACATATAATATAATATATATATATAAAAAAAGTAGAAAACTTTTGCTTGCAAAACAAAACTTTTTGCTTGCATAACAAAACTTTTTGCTTGCAAAACAAAAACCTTTGCTTGCAAAACATATTTTGGCGATGAACTCTTGACCCCATTCCTGTCGGCTTCCCAATTGGTCAGTAGGGAAGGACCGAGAAGTTTCAGGTACTTTACTTCCAAAACTTCAAAAACACAGATTGAGTGAGGAGGAGGTTACTGTGTGTCTGTAACTACTCTTTCCGAAACAGGCAGTGTCTGGGATAGGCTGTCTAGTGGGTGAATTCTGTAACAACATCCCAGAGTAGTTTTAATAAACTGCAGTTGCGTAATGATCTGACTCTGATTAATTACAGGGTTGATCAATAAATAGAGATCCAGATCAGACCTGCCCAAGACAGAGGACTTGTCTATGTCGCATTGGATTGTGGACATGTTCATTGGCTGTTACCGATAATATGATATAGGTTCAAGTTATACTGATTCACTATAATGTTTGGTTGTTAAATGTGGACTATTGTTCTAGCATTGGGAAATGTTTACAAATGTGTGAAGAATTAAATTCCAAGTTGTGGCTATTGTAGTGATGCATTTGGGATCATGAATGTGGTTTATTGGGAATGGTATGTTGTATCATTATTGAGAATGTGGTGATGACTATAATTATCTATATGTTTTAATAAAATGTATGATTTCTTGTGTGTCATATTCTGATTTTAAGTGTGTTTCTATAAAAGGCTACAGAGCAATAATCAATTACACTTGCGAGGGTCAAGGAGCTAATGATTTCTGTCTGATCAATAGTTAATGAAAATAAGAGCCGGATTCAAATAACAACAGCCAGCCAGCTGTGTATTTGTTTTTTGATCACAAATTAGTAGACCGAGCCACGGCTACGATTCGTCGTTCTCTGTATCGTTGCAAAGAATGATATGTATCATTCAATTAAAGAAATAAGGTAATACACGAAGGTGTTAGATTTATTAATCATTAAAAAGTCTCTACAAATAAAGGATTTATATGCTGAGCTATTAGGGAGGGAGCGAGAGTTTGCGGGTTTACTTTTCTTCCCAAACTTCAAAAAGACAGATTGAGTGAAGAGGAGGGTTCTGTGTGTGTGACTTCTTTTTCCAAAACAGGCAAGGGCTGGGATAAGCTGCTGAGGACATCTAGTGGCTGAATTCTGTAACAACATCCCAGAGTAGTTTTAATAAACTGCATTCGTGTAATGATCTGATTCTATCTGGTTAATTACAGGGTTGACCAATAAATAGAGACCCAGATCAGGCCTGTCCGCAACTTTACTGCAAAGATGATATTGAGTAAGACATCTGGGAGTGAAGTGTTTAATTCGGTCTTTGCATTTCTCCGGTCCACTGGTGTAATTAATAGGGTGTAGCCTGGAAGTGGTTTAGAGGGTGTCAGTTAGTCACGGGATGGGGGTTCTGGACAGGGCTGAGTGTATTGAGTAAAGTTAGGGATAGTGTGAGTCTAGTATACTTTGTGTTTGTGGGGTGTATTATGGGGATTGGTGATAGGTTTTCTCTTACATTTTATTATTTTTTGTCCAGTTTCAGATCCACACTCCAGCACAGTTGGTGGCGGTAATGCACCATTACCGTTGAGTGCCAACCCCCAGTTAAAAGAAAAGGAAGAATAAGAAGGATTGGCCCAGTCCACCAATAGGAATGAAGAGCAGCCTGTGCAGGGTAGGTTGCGTCGTGATGTAGAAAAGTCACCCACTTACGACAACTCCAACCAACAACCAATGATGAACGCGGTTGTGCCATACAAGTATAGCTAGTTGGCTAAACGACAGCAGCCAGGGTTGAATCAGAAGGTCGAAAGTAGGACAGTGCTTTATACAGTTTCAGAACCGTTTTATGACTGCAAACCATTGCTATAGATGTGAGATATAGAGCAATACTTACATAAGTGTCAAAGTCGAACTTAGTGTTCTTGTTTGCTTGCATACGTTAAGGATTTATCTAGCTAACGTTAGCTAGCTTGCTGGTTAGGTCAAGTGCTACTACTAATATACAACAATTTTAGTTTGTTTCAGACATGGCAGCGATTAGAGTTTCATATCACAAGCTCTTGGACAAGATCGGGCTTCTTTTGCCAGCAAAACTGAGACCTATCTACAATCACCCTGCAGGTAATGCAAACTATGACAAGCGGTGACTGCTACCTTATACATTAACTATCACAGCAGGGTGGCATGTAAACAAAGACCCATTGACTTGATACACTCAACATTGATAGAAGCTGTTGTTGATAATTTGTCCTTATTGATATTAAACATTCTTGCTAAATCTGTTATTTTATGAACAGCAATTAGTACTTGCAGATTATCTTTCATCTCGCCGCACATGCTCTACCTACGATAGTAATCTGAAACCAAACAAATATCTTGGCGGCGTCAGATGTATACATCTGTGGAGATGATACATATATGGTACCAGTCCCACAGCTTGCCTGAATACTTATCCCCGTCGAGTGCAGCTTTGTGTTAGATATCTGATATAGCATTACCAAAGCGATTATGACTAATTTTGCATAGTACACATTTTTCATAGTACTAATTAATGTTTAGCGTTTCTTGGCATGGTTCGTTAGTGGTTGCATGTTTTGAGCTAATCGATGTGATGTGACGACCTGCAAAGAAGAAAAGGTTGAGAGCAAACTCGACATTTCGATTGCCACGAGCAACTCGCATAAAAATAGCCCATAATTGTACATCAGTGTATTTAGCTACAGCTGTCATTGTTGTTCTTGCTAAATGTAATTTCAATGCATCTGTGTATATCTTGGGAGGACAAACACCATTGTGCACAAGTGATACTAGTATTAAATTCCATATATTTTTCCTTATTAGTGTTAGTGTTATTAATAGTTAGTTAGTTGCAACTAATCAATCTTAGCACGACAGAGTGCCCTGAAATTATGATGGTATGACAAACCAAAGTTGTGACACTTGTCCAGCCTGTTTACCTGGATACTCCGTCACATTGCTCTGGTCCAATGCCACACCCACTAACTTCCTTCGCATAATTTACATTTAGGGACAGTTATCAACAGCAACTGACTGTAGTGAGTGCCTACATTTCCATGAAATTATTTACCCTATGGTAATGAGACCCTGGCGTTGTATGCGCCGTCCAATACCAACTGAGCTAGGCTTAGCCAAATGTGTCAACCTTAGAAGTATAACATGAGGCGAAATATCATTTGGTAAAGTCACTTTTGTAAATACTGAATTCATACTTAGGAGAGGCACATTTCAATAGGACTTATCTGATTCGCAAGGCCATTTTGGTTATACCTGAATGTTTGAAATAGGAGCGTTAGGGTAGCCTTAGTTTATGTTTTTTTTATGTTTTCAATGTAAATCAATGATGGCTGAATGGGAATCATCTGATTGTGTGCAGACAGTGTTTATTCAGCATTTTTACATTGACTCAAGTCCTCTTGGATGTAGGATAAAGGTTATTTCTACCGTTGGTTCAGTGTAATCTGACTTTGGACAACACTCATTGAGTAAATGATCAATCATTGCTATTGGTGAATGGAACAAGGGTACTTACGGACACCTTGTTTTGACTCCTGCAAGACAACTAGTTGAGTTCGAGTTTTCACTTTCACATGTTTTCGGGTGGAGGCTGGTAGATTAGACAAAGCATGTTTTCTCCAGCAAAGCTTTTAGTCCTCCCTACATTGTGTTATTCACACTCAGAGTGTAATGTTTCATTACAAAGGTAATTTAGCCTATGTTGGTTACCAATGGGATGGATGCAGGATAATGGGGAGAAAGAGTTGGGCCCAGACATCCACAAGCATCAGGCACAAAGGTTCTGAGGTTCTGCTCAGAATGAGATTTATCATTAGGATGTGAACACTGTATTAGTTCATTACATCTGTACACATCTATGGTACTGCTAAATACATGGAATATTACCATATTTTATAACATTGTTATGACAACATGTGTAATTTTTTGGGCAAATAATTGTCTGATTTGACAAACAACAATTATGCATACTCATACTAAATTGGGTGAAAGCGTTTGCTGAAAAGCACATAATCTGTATATTCTGTTCTGTAACTGATTTCTTTCTCCCTTTCCAGGTCCAAGAACAGTCTTCTTCTGGGCCCCAATGTTCAAATGGGTACGGGCTACATCTACTCAAATGTCGATTTTTTCCAAATTTAATTTTGTATTTATTTATACAGGGAAATCCCATTCAGACAGTAGTCTCATTCACAAGCGAGCTCTGTGCAGTGCACAGAAGTTAAAAATATTTGTTGTTTAAAAACAACCATAAAATCAATTTACCATTCAGTTGTCATTCCTACCCTTACCTATGGTCAAGAAGGATGGGTCATGACCAAAAGAACGAGATCACGTGTACAAGTGTGTACCTTCACAGGAAGGTTGCTGGCGTCTCCCTTAGGGTTAGGCTTAGAATCTCAGTCATCAGAGAGGAACTCGGAGTAGAGTCGCTGCTCCTTCGCGTAGAAAGTAGCCAGTTGAGATGGTTCGGGCATCTCGTAAGGATGACCCCTGGGCGCCTCCCTAGGGACGTGTTCCAGGCACGTGTTCCAGGCACGTCTAGCTGGGAGGAGGCTTTAGGGAAGATTCAGGACTAGGTGTAGAGCTGCTGCCCCTGTGACGCGACTCATATTTTATCATGATTAAAGATGAGAGAGATGAGATGAAATCAATACACACACACACACACACACACCCAAAACAACGATCTGAGCTGACTGGGGATAACCAGGACATTCCATGTGGCCGGGCATAGAAACTAAAAGCAGTTGTCCTTATTTTAGTTGAAGCCTGTGGGGCCTTAAATATACCTTTTAAATGTAATTAAAACGGCATTGCATACTGAGACTTATCCCAGGCCATGCATTTCTTTGTCTCTATAGGGCCTCGTCATGGCTGGTCTGGCAGACATGAGTCGACCAGCCGAGAAGCTCAGCCTTTCCCAATCCTGCGTGCTGACAGCCACAGGTATAGTGAGCTGGAGTGGAAATGAAACCTCTACCTTCTGTGAAATAAACATTCCTGACCTGCCCCCTTCCCTCTGTCTTAGGCCTGGTCTGGTCCAGATACTCTTTGGTCATCATTCCAAAAAACTGGAACCTTTTTGCTGTCAACTTGTTTGTCGGTAGTGCTGGACTATCCCAGCTTTACAGGATCTTCCGGTAAGCAAAGTGCAGCGTTCTCACAGGCAGCCAAATTCTTACCTTTTTTTTTTTAACTGATTAGTCTTTAAAAACAAATATGGAATATTACATTATCAGACTTATCAATACTAAGTGTAGTTTCATATACATTTTTCATATGGGCCGTCCACAGAATCTAACGTACTACCTTGCCGTTCTGAAGTGCCAAGCTTTATCAAGTGACCTACAAAATGACACTTGACCAATAAATATTTAAACTAGATTTCCTAGTATGACTTAGCCTGGCAAGCGAGACCCACATCAAGATGTTGGGTCTGGGAACTCACCATCGGCAGTGCTGGATCCGAGGGGCGGGATAAACGGTTGTCTTTCAAATTCCCTATGCACGCAATAGGATAGCGCTACAACCAACCAGAGCAACGACGTATGACTGCCTAAAAGCGTAGAAAAATTATGCTAGCTGGCAAACATGTAGATTAGGGATGGATACAGCACTTTTTCTGTCCTTGTTATGTCTTTATAAATTCAAATGTATGTGTGAATCTTATTGAAACAGTTTTAACCCCATTTCATTTGGAGTTGTGATGAGAAAGTAACAGAAACAATTAAGTATGACAAAAAGCAGGGCTTAAAAATAAACTTTTTGCAGTATTGCCAGGTTGCTGTTGGAAATGAGAATAATTTCTCAACTGGCCTACCTGGTAAAATAAAGGTGAAATACATTTTATTAGAGGACCACCAGATCAAGACCCTGTCATGACAAGACAGTCTCCAGACCTGAACCACTTTGAAAACCTCTGGAATGTGTTCGAGAGGAAGATGGATGGTTGCTAAGTCGAGCAGATGTTTGTTCCAGGAGAGGCATAAAGTCACCCAACATCAATGTTAAGACTGGTGGACAGCATGCCAAGACGCATGAAATCTGTGATTCGAAACTAGTTATTTTACCAGAAATCAATATTTCGACTTAATTACTTTTTATTGAATTATCTGAGGTCAGACAATACTTCTTCTTTTATTTTGACCAATTGTAATTTTCTCCAAATAAATGCTGTGATTTTAAATTTTGGGGAATTTCAGAGAAATGTTCTCAGTAGTTTAGTTTATTAAAGAAAAATGTTAATTTTACCATAACACACACACACATCAACCGTAAATCCAGAGGCACTGATGCTTTTGCGTGTATTCTTAATTTTAAGAATTGTATAAAAATAGGTAAAAAAATATCCAGTTTCTTTCTTTGCATTTACTCACCCTTCTTCACTTTCTAGGTACGAGCAAGGGAAAAAAGCACTTGCAAAGGAAGAGGCAGCCCCTGCTGAGTCTTGAAGTTTCTCCAGGACAGACCCTCCATATCTCTAACATCCATCCCCACACCGTGTTACAGTAGACCGGGGTCATCAACTCCGCTCCTGGAGGGCCCAAACACTTCAGATTTTGTATTTTACCTAGTAGTTAATTGCAATTACCTGCTTTCCCAGGTATAAACAGTCCCTTATTAGAAAGGGAGAACAAAAATCAGAAGTGTTTCGGCCCTCCAGGACCGGGGTTGATGACCCCTGCAGTAGAAGACCATGTTTCCTTGGTGGAAATCATGTAATTTGCCTGGATTTCTTCAGGTCTATTAATCCATACCAAAATAATCAACGGTGATCATCAACGCACAAGATGTAGTATTTGAGTTTTACTTCATGCCACAAGTTGTATGATTGTATAATGAATTTGTTACATTCATGATTAATATTTATAAAAAAGTGAGTTGTCGTCATACCTCGTGAGCGGTTTCGTAACAATGGAAATCTTTGATCTGTTTTGAATACGGCTAAACGGAATGTGTCTAATAAATATTAGATGAGGTCACTTTCAACGCCAATGCTTATTGTGCAACTATAAGTCAATAGCAGTACCTTAACTGATACCATCACTTTGACAGGTTGTAATTGTAGTAAGAATCAATATCAGGAAAACATTCTGATCCTAGTAGCTATTACGTGTAGATTCTATAAATGGCATCCTGACTATTGCCAGTAGTAAGATTAAATCACCTTTCTGGATTCTCTTTTCATAGACCAAATGTGCTGAATCTTGACACTGATATCCCAGTGCTAAGATAAGATCTAGCACAGCACATTCTAATCTCAGGTAGCTGTAGTGGATTTGTCCTCAAACTGACTTTCCAACCCATTAATTAATGTGGGTGAAAATGTTCACAGGTATAGTAACCATCAGGATATTGTATAGCAATACACAGCGTTGGTAATACATTGGTCCAAAATGTACACTCACATCCAATTTTATTTCACTGTCATTTAACTTAGTAAAGTTACACTTGTAAAATGTATTTTAAATGGGTATGGCCATCTGTTCTAACTGCATTAAATCTGGATATGTAGTTCCTAACTGTTTTGCCAAATGTATTGTACTCTGTTTCTTCAGCCAGAACGTGTTCCAGGGAACAGACATTGTTCCTACTTAGTCAAGTTGCTTCAAATCTGCACTCAAAATAGATTTTGTGAAACATTTT
>JACXGM010012580.1:0-23856 GCA_016801145.1 Umbra pygmaea | reverse complement strand
AGTGAGTGTACATGTCAGCCTCGGGGCCAAGGCGGGTCATGTGTTATGTGTGATGGCCATGTTTAATGTAAGCCTTTTGGGCTGTCTGAAAGCCAGATAAAGCTAAAGCTTATCCCTCATCCCCCACTCAGGGGCACACGTGGACGGGTGTGAAGGAGCAACAGATGTTGAGGTGCCAGAAGATCAGACCGGCTAGTGGTCCCTGTGGACTTATCACCTTCTGGAACATGACTACCAGTCCCTTTGGTGTTTGCACCTTCTGCGGCCTGACACAGTGCACACATGTAGCCCCCGGAACAGAGGTCCTCCCTGCCACCAGCCAGCAAACCTTGGGTTGCCAAATGTTCAGCAAACTGCTCAGAGTACCAGGACACATTCTGTCACATTTAATAGTGTGTTATTAGGGGAGGCTCTTTTTACACCTTGTGTTGGTTAGCTAACTCACAGCGGTGATTAAAACAAACTACAGAAGTTAGATTCTCCCAGTTATGTCGGAATCTACTTAGCGGTTCCTAAAATGTAAAGTTTTCTTTATTTGCATGTATTTACAAATATCAAGGGAAAAGTAGAAAACATATTTGTAAAACAAATATAAATAATTATGACAAAAGGCACAACAATATAAAATAATGTTGATTAGGCATTATTTACAGAAAAAAGAACGAGTCATTCAGGGCTCAATTAAACAACGTAGAGTAGATCTTAATAATTGGATCTGATAATTGTTTTGTTTTTTCAAAAAAGCATCACATTAATATTGATGCACCAATTTTTCTAGAATTCTTATAATGATGAAAATAGAAGGATTCATCTATTTTTAAAAATTTGGGAGACAAAGTGTTGTTTAAATCCTCTTAAAAGAAAGGCTAATCAGAATCTACATTTGCATTCTACAACAAATTACACTTGGCTAGGATTTAAAGCGCAAGAAGACACAACCACAAAGAACAGCTGTTAAACTATGTAGAAATTCAATAATAGCATTACCACTATCCAATATCGGACATACTTTCCAGACGCATGTTTGTAGTACAAATAATCAAACGTAATCCTCAAAGACCCTACATTATGGACATTCATAACAGGAGAAATATTGTTAATGACGTTAGAATCAAAAAGACATTTAGTAGGGGGGAGAGCGCCATCTGCAGACGGTCCGTCTCCCTGCGGCAGCTGATTACGTTTTGGCTGATGACATCCAATGACATGCGCGCTTAAGAGAGAGAGGAAAATCCACCCAGTAAAACACTCCTTCAAACCTACATGTTTCGTGCAGCCTCAGATCAATACCGTGTCTCGAAAATGAATCGTAAACAAAGTTCCCTCAAGAACACCAGTATATCTTCCGCTGGCAGATCATAGCACCACAAACCGCAAAATAATTAAAGAGAGAGAGAAAGAAAGAGAGTGAGAGATATGATTTTGACTGAATCTCTGGAACCTAAAAGCATGTGATAAGCATTGAGAGTCTATTTGAAATGAGCTCTGGTGTTCAGTGTGAAGCGTGGGACCCTAGCATTATTGGTGATGCTCTGTAGTGGATGGTGCAATCCAATTAGTGTGACTACTTTACATTTCATGGTTTATATTGAATTTCACCACCTCAAGGTACACATCTGAGAACCTTGGAAAATCAGAGGTACACACTACATGTTTGTTTCTCTTTTACTTTCCATGATACTCCATGGAATATATTTTGATCACTGCTACATCACACGTTCTACATGACACACGAATACTCTAATTCCATTTAAATTTAAATTTTCCACATTTCCAAACTGCTATGTGGAGCTCGTATAAATCCTAGTTTAATTACATATTTACATATTGCAATGCATTGTAACTGAAGCAGCAATGATTATATGCCTTGCCATTTATAATCCTGTGGCTTGTTGTCAGTTGCTACTGTAGTCTGTGAGGGAGGGTAAATCAACATTTGTTTGGCAGTTCAGGCAGTGAATACATGTTTTTCTCTATGGAATGTTTATAGTATTCATAGCAGACATAAAGCATAGCCGGAGAGGTGGTGTGTGTGTTTATATGCATATAAATGTTTCTCTTTTCAAGGACTAGGTTTTCTTCTCCGTTACGCTAAATATATTCAATAGCTAGATAGATATTTCTGTCCTAAAAAAATGTTGCCTCTCCTTGAAGCAATTTCCTGCACAGCGTTATCTGATGCTGGTTATTCGCATCTCATTGGCCAGGCCATATGCCACTCATTAATGTGAGAGCCTGTCCTGGCTCCTCCAATCAAGAGTCAGCCCTGGTCTGACAGCTCCCATAGGATTGGCCACTGGGGATGGACTCCTGGGCAAACTATCCACTAAGGGCTGGTTGTAATTAGTCCCTTTGACATATTTGGCACAAGGCTGGGAATTCAATTGACAAGAGCGATTCATCTGAGCCTTTAGTGAAAACAACACCGCGTCAAACCAGAAGATGGCAACCTTGAGATGGGAGTAACAAGCTGGGAACATTTCTGCTGTTTTGTGATTGAATGTTTTGAATAGAACCTACTGCTTGGACAGAATCGTCTCAGGTTTCATTAAAATTTAGACATAATACAAGAACAAGACCCAGACTCTGATAAAAATAGCAAGGGATTGCATACTGTTGAAATGTTTTTGATAGTGACAAATCTATCTTTTATTTTTATAACACGTATAACGCCTAAATGATGTCTATCGCAATTGTTGGGGTGCCGATCACATATTAGATGTACCTCCAGAAGATTAATTTTATTCATACATTAGATAGGCTACATACAGTTATAACGGAGAGAACAGTGGCAAGTGAGAGCACGAGAGCGAGAGGGAATGTCGGTCTATGTTATGTGGGAAGGACATATTCATGTTCAGGGGCGTAAGTAGCTTCCAGTACTGTTAGTATCCCCCAGTGCAAAGGGCAGTTAAGATATTCAAGTCTGGCCGAGTCGTGCAATGCGGGGACGGTTTGAGAGAGCTGGGTGACCGTGGACTCCATTACACTCCAGAGCCTTAGTGTTGCCTGCTATTGTGCCTGCAAGCAGAGAGGTTAATCAGATCCCAACTCCATTATGAACGCCAGTTATTTCAAAGGCCTCTATGAATAGACGAGGCTTTCATGGAACCAGAAAAGATACACCGAGGCCCTTTAAAGAGACGTTATTCAGTCATCCAGTGCACTGTCAAACGGTAGCCTGGTGAAACCTCACTCATTCATTGTTTCAGATAAAGAAATTAACCTTTTGTTCAACTCTGCTTTTAGTATTTTCTCAGTCTGCTTTGTTTGCTGTCAAGGGCAGCCAAGCTTAATTGATTTTTTTTGTATGGAATTATTTTCACATAGAGGCTTAATGAAATTGGATTTTTGAAATTGGTCATAGTAGCTACTAAACCCTATTTTTTGACTCTCAGTCACACTTCGAAACTGAGGTGGAATTTTGTACAGACTGTACATTTTCCCTCCAACAGTTGAGATTGTCATAATGAGCCACAATCCAAGCCAGTTCCCAGTAATGGAACATGAAGGTGAGGGAGATAATTTGTTCCACACTTCAGCTAAATACCAGACAGACTTTATTTCGTTTAAGCAGCCGTTCTCAGTCATATTGAAGGAAATCTTATTCCAATGCTAAGGTGACATTCCTCGCACGGCACATTGCGATTTTTCACAGCATTCCAATAATCTGTTTTCCAAGGTAGCGGAAGCTGAAATTTGCTTAAGCTCGACGAACAACAGCCTGGTTAGGGAAGGATATTTGTTAACAGCCCAGACAATCCCCTTCACCGCAGAGAGGTATTTAAGCACTGAAGATGAAGTGAGATGGAAAATCTAATTTCCATAGCAGGAAAGGGGAAGGTGTCTGTGCTCTGTTCGATTGTATGTGTGTGGATCGGGAGTGTGTGTTTAACCACGACCCCCTACCCCAGAATACACACCCACCCACTCACTCGCTCACCTACCCCCCCCCCCCCCCACACACACACACACACGCACAAACACACTCACAGCCAACACTTTCACACCGTTTGCATGGAAGCACGCATTCATGCGCACACACATGCACACATAAACACTTTTTGTTAGTCTCACAGGAGCAGCCAGCGAACAAACAGAGGGTTTGAGTGTTTTTCTGTGTATGGCGGTGCAACGTGCCTGTGTGTTGGAGGGAAAAATTAGACTGATTAAAAATCAGGGCAAAACGGCAAACTGCTCTGTGGTTCTTCTCAAGCCTAATTAGCATGTTCACAGTGGATAAAAACACACTGCACTGGCTAACAAATCCAGAAGTATATACATGCGTATACAAGCGTTTACAGTTTTGTTTGTTAGAGTTACAAAGAAACCAATTGGTACGATACATTCTGCAGTGAGGACAGATGGAACAAGTGCAAGGTGCTAAGCAATATAATTTAGTTCGACTTTTTAGGTGAGGGCATTTTATCACATTCTTTCCTAACTGTATTGCTTCCTAGAACCATTAATTGCTCTAGTGAGTGGCTGATGTGAAATACAATGCTTTCGTTATTGTCTGGCAATTTGTTAAAGTCAACACTATGTCCTAAAACAAAGTATAGGGGTTAGTCTGGGCCAATGAAACCGTGGTTAATTGACAAATACCACGAGTGACAGAGTACTTCTTGAGTGATTGAGAACCTGAAAGACGAATGAACTTCTGTCGCTGGCCTTTCCACAGCCCTAAATCACATTAAATACGTTCTGAGGGAACTATTTTGTAAAACCGAAATATGTCAAATATGAACGTATGAGAGGTTCAATTACGTTTGTAGGGAACTAAATTGAACACTCGAATAACGTTAAATCTGAACATTAGAAGATCATGACGTAGCATCTAAATAGCATAGTTTTTGCTAAGGCGGAGGTCGGGGATGGTGGACGGGCGCATAAATCCGCGACTTGCAAGAAAGTGTTCGCGAGTTCAAATCCAGACCGAAACTTTTTCTGTTTTGTTCTACAGACACGCGATTGTCGGTTTTTGTAATGTTAACCCTAACCTTAATTCTAACCTTAACCTCAGTAACGTCATATCTAACCTTAACCGTTAGTAACCTCATGCCTAACCTTAACCGTTAGTATCCTCCTACCTAACCTTAACTGTGAATGTTGCAATATAATTTCGAACGCTATGAAATGTATGGAATGTTCTCGCATAAATCCGCTAAACGAAATGTACCGGAGCAACGTAATTCAAGTACAAATATAGCCTAATAACAAAACGTGCAGTTCAAACGTAAAAACACCCCAAATAGGTTGGCATAGAACGTCATTTAGGTTTTCAAAATAGTTTCCTGAGAACGTAATTTGGGAGAAATTCTGAGATTTATGGTTGCCTTTCCATTGTGAGTTATGTAATACAATGACTGGGACAGTCTGGAGGAATAAAAATGAAATGACCCTACTTGAAAACACAATGAATATTTAATTCAAGTTGAAGAATAGAGTGTCCCTGGATGCTACGGCCTTGACTGTAGATGCAGTCCTTACAATATCTATACAGAGACCCGGTGCTTAATCAGTGTAAGAGATGATTCTACTCATCCCTGGGTGGGCGATGGGGAACCTGAACAATTCCTCCCACTTCAATCTATCCATAATTTATAAACTCAGAATGTTGTATGCACCTGTTATCAGTGTATGCAGGCCCCAGTATGCAGCCAGGTTGTATGAATATATTCAACAACTTACCGAGACAGAGAGCGGCGCGAGGTTGGGTTTATGTTTAAAGCACTGAAGGAAATGTAGTTTAATATTTAAACCCACTCTCTAAAATGTACCAGTGCAGCACACAGTGTGAGTTTTCTTCTTATCCTCACCAACGGGGCAAGTCTCCCCAGTAGGATGCGTTGGTTCTGGGCTCAATCAGACACCGCACTCCGAGTACGGAGGACAAGGGGTATATTGATTAGTTCACATATTATATACAAGCATCCTCTGTAGGTTATCTTCTACCATAACAAGTGTTGTTATGCGATGTTCAAAAAAGAGGCATGTACTGTATCACACTATATACAAATCTGGACATCTATGGGCCAGTCTAACTCCTTCCATGATTCTAACAGTCCAGTTTTTATCCAGCACGCTTGGGTGTGTACCCAGGGCTGGCCCTAGGCATAGGCTAACCACAGCTTTTTAAAGTTTTTAGTTCTGTTTTATATTTTTAGAACTTTGTCTGGGTCTGAATTTACTATTGACAGTAATAACAGATAAGACAGGTGCAATTCCAGAGTGTGGTTGTACATCAGCAGTTTTTTCCTTCTAACAGAACTTCGAGTCACTGAATTACCCATGTTTGCTATACTGCATTAGATTCCTAGTAAATCCCACTATCTAAATATAACAGTAATCCTGGCTGAATATTACCTAGACAAGGAGGGCACATGAACAGGTGCCCTGGCCTTCAAGGGGCCCGCATTGATTTTGTTTGTTGTTCTTAGTCAGATATCCAATTAACATGGCATACGTCATTGGAAAATGAGTGGAACATATCCATCTACATATTTGCATATTTGCATCTTTTAAAAATTGTATACATTTCTTTAAAAAAAAAAGAGGGGGCCACATTTTGGCAATATAATGGAAACGACTGGAGCCGGTCCCGAGTACACCCAAAGCAGACAGGTTATTTTCTGTTAAGTTGCGGTCACACATTTACAGCACTATTAATGAATTCATTATCCACAAGCTTCACAGGCCAGATGAGAGAGTCTACAGATTCCACAAATGAGGCTTTTGAAGAGAGGGACTGCGGATCCTCTCGGTATGTTGTGGCCGGGAGCTGGTGTCACCATGGTTCATGCTGTCACCAGTGAACTCAGTAAGGGTTTTTCTGTCAGGCCACATCACTCCTCACAGCCTCTCGCATTCTGTCTCTGGTTGTGTTAGTTTAGCTCTCTCCTCCCTCTGCCTTTCTTCGTTGACGTCTACAAACACAAAAACCGCTGAGGACATTTCGTAACTCACTACACATATCAAACCCTTGTTAGTGTGATTGAAGGGAACATCTAAATGCTTATTTCATAGAAGTGAGTGTTTATGTAATTGTATGCAATTTAAAATCGTCAGAACGTCACCATTAATAAACACCCAACACCAGTTTCATCCTATATCACGACATTAACGGCTGATTATCTACATACGCCATCGCCGAGTCATTTTGTTCTGCTGTATCCGGGGGATGGGTCCCAACTGAAGAGTAATTTTCTTTGCGCACAGCACTGTAACTTTCTTCTTGTCGCTTTTCAGGGAGCTAACAAATCATCTCACAACACCCAGAGACATTTCAAATAAATTCTTAATCAGCCTGTCATAACGCCTTCCTCTCCCATCAACGCCAGAGACTTCCACGATCCACTATGGAATGGCCTCATTGTGCGCGCAGGGTTTCTCCATCTCTGGCAGAGTGCTCTGAACTGTGAATTCCTTGTTCGGACAGCAAAAGGCCTGGAGCCACAGGCCGCCAGCACTGCTGATGCACTCTGCTGCTTCACACGTCTAAAACTGCCTGACATGTTTAGGTTTGCCATACCTTTTCTCAATCTCTCAATGATGTTTCCCTGGTAACGATGAGGTTGTGCCCATTGGTTTTAAGCAATGACTAAAGGCCTAGTGAACTGACTGAAACACTGGTGACATACCTTTGAGTTATTCTGAACAGTTGATCATGGAAAACATGCTCGTGTAATTTTGTGGGCTGACGCTGCTACTCTGTCGTTTGCATCCCTCTACAGCCTTTCTAAAGCATCCGAAAGTCAGACTGGATGTTGTTATCCCTGTAATACCTGCCTTTCGTCCCACTTCCCCCCGAGCTCTACCTACTCTCTGCTACCTCTGTCTCCTGCTCTTTGCGTCAGCCCACCGTTTTTCTTGTGACCCACTGAGCCGACAAACTTTATTAGCCTATTTGGTGATTCACAAGCATATCTTGGACAACGTGTAGTCAGTCTTCTCTTCTCTTCCTCGGAGAGTCAAGGACATCATCTCAGGTTGGGTTTATTAAGTCAGGTGCGAAAGAAAAGCAGAAGTCAGTCATTCTCAGGGGAAAAAGCAAACAAATAACATCTTGGTTGCTCCAAAAACAACACCCAGACTTGGTTAT
Source organism: Umbra pygmaea (assembly GCA_016801145.1). Lineage (NCBI taxonomy): Eukaryota > Metazoa > Chordata > Actinopteri > Esociformes > Umbridae > Umbra > Umbra pygmaea. Next base: position 15,755 of record JACXGM010012580.1, on the reverse strand, counting down.
TAACACTACACTGTATGATCACGATGAAAAACAAAGGGTTTGAAACATAGAAATGGAATGATTAGAAATGCCATTCCAATTCAAATCAATGTAGAAGAATGGTCAGAGCGGCATCAATGGAATGGAACGTGTACCATTCCATTGCAAAGATCTAGCGGCCTACTTCCGCATTAAATCGATTTGCGTGTTGTCACCGTGACAACTAACAACAATGGCCATTTTGTTGTGTACTAATCAAATGACCACGCCAAGCAGCTCAATGGCCTTTCTATCCATTCTATTTCAATGGTTTGCAAGCTCAGAGGTATCAGAATAACCAAAGAATTATACAGCGAATGAATCAGACCAGCTACACATGAAGTTGAAAAAAACTTCCAAGGTTTCTCAAAATCTAGCTGTAAATTTTTAATGATCTTACCTTTTAAGAGAGATGTCAGCTTGAATTAATGTGTGCCTGACAGTTATTGGACTTTGGTGTTTACCTCTTATCGCCACAGAAAACTAGAAAGGCCAGTATATACTCTGGATGCTCATAAAACAGCATACAAATTAAGAAGATCCCGGTGCCTTGGAAACCATTATAATAATTATTATCTCTTTCATTGTTTAATTGATTATTATTTTAAACTTTGTGTTTAGCAGATTTAATAACTAAAAATTCATTACATTCTTGAATTTTTTATGCTCGGATTGACTTTGTCTCAAAGGATTGTTTTAATGTTTCTTTTATTTTCCACTATGAAATCTATGTCTTCAGTCACCCTCTGATGACTCAGTTGACAACTCACACTGAAGCGATGGATCTCCAGCCTGCCTGGATGCTGTCATATTAAAACGGCACTGGTGATGCCAGATGTTTTTGTTTTAGAATATCAAATCCCTGAAAGAGAAAAAACAACCGAGTTGCATTAAATGTTCAACAACACATGTGTTAGTTGGTTTCTGAGAGAATCTATAAAAACAGAGTTTACAGTGAAGAAATTGTACCCTGTGGTTCACAGGCTTTGGAGTGAATGAGGTTTGATGTTTGCACTGCAAACCCTCGAGTGCAACTGTCCCTGGTTCTAATCACGGACGCACAGCCCCCCCTACTTCCACCCAGTCGCAGGATTTTCTCTCACTATTCAGCGCTGATAGATGAGCCTCTCTTTGTATTTCAGCCATGCACTTTCTTAAATCTGAAAAGCCCATTCATCTTGGGCAAACACAAGAAGAGGGGGGAAAAAACTTCTAGACTCATACCCCTCCCCCGTTTTCCAGAACTGAAGTGTTGCTCACTAGCTTTCCAAGCACTTTGTCTAGCACCTATTAATTGTCTCAGCACTCTGCACTCACAACCCCATTCACTTGGCCTGACTGCAGCTGGAGACTGCGAACCCAAACCCAGATATGGTACTTTGCTCCGTCTTTTTCTCCACAGTGATATATAAGTGCCATAGAAATAAAATGATTAGAAAGGACATTCCAATTCAAATCAGTGTATTAGAATGGTCTGAGCGGCAGCCATTTTTACATGTACCATTCCATTGCAAAGATCTAGCAGCCTACTTCCGGAATTAAAGCGATTCGCGTGTTGTCACCCTGACAACTAACAACAATCGCCATTTTGTTGTGTACTAATCAAATGACGACGCCATGCAGCTCAATGAGCTTTCTATAGATTCTATTTCTATGATAAGTGCATTATGGAATGGTGACCATCTAATATAAATAACTGGATAGCTGCACAACGTGTTTTGTTACAGTTTGAGCAGGATAAGATATCACTTGCACTGAAAAAAGGCTATTTCTCTAGTCAAGTTGATTAAATCCATCTTATCTACACTGTTCTCCAGGCGAAACAGTTTATCCACCACTTTACCATTATCTCATTCACTTCATAAATGTGGTGAGTAAGATTAATAGTGTCTGGAATATATCATCTTGTTCCCCTGGAGTGGGACATGAAAACAGCTATCACTTAAAACAGGCAGTTTCCAGATCAGACTGTATGCCAAGGTAAACAAATGAAGATGGATCAAGGCTAAATGATAGAGAACTGTGGACCAGCTTCTTTTATCGTAACAAAGCCACCCTAGTTCAGTAGTGCCACGAAAGCCTATTTTTCTGAGCTGACAATCCACCAGTTCTGTAGTTCTGGTAATGCAATATCTTCTCCAGTGTTTTAATCCTGGAGTGTGAGACTATATGAGCTGCCGCCATGTGTTGAGTAAGAAATGGTGTCACGTGTAATTAACAAATTCTGCCAGTGATTGTGAACACGTTGACACATTCATTCCACACGAGCTATTACTGATTTCTTTGACTCAATTTGCATAATTGTACCTCGTCCTGCCTTCGGATGCTCGTGTCTCTAATAGCGGTTTGCTTTTAGCGAGAAAAGCCTGAGATATTGCCACATCTTTAATCCCTATGGCTTAATGATCTGAGCGGTTTTCCCATCTGTACCGATTTGAAAGCATGATGGCTCAAATAGGGAAATATGCCTAAAAAATACATCTGATACCAATGTTATTCTAATCATGAGTATGTTGCTTTAATGTATTTAGTTAGCAGAATGTAAATATGTTAGAAGAAAGATGCACGGCCTGGATATGATATAAACATCCTAATCAATATGGACATATATCTGTGGATCCATATTTATGAAGAAAACCTATCATGTTATAATTAGCAAGTGCTCAAATACATCCTTATTCTCCAAAGTCACATTGGACAAATAAAAACAACAATATTCTCCAAGGAGACTGATAACAGACTGATGACTGATAACAGGTACGAGAGCTAGTGAATAGTCATGGTCAGACGTCCTTTGCACCTCCAACGTTTTGGATTTCCCTCTGAATAACCGTCTGACTCAACTGATCACTCATCAGTTCATTTCCGTTGACGGACACCTCAAACACACACCTTGAACACTGGAAGAAGCTCTCGGTACAAACACGGAGAGAGAAATTAAAGATTCAAGCTGTCTCCAGGCTCTTTGAGAAGAATCAATAAAACATCATATCGGCTCCTTTCTGAATTTAAGGTTTCCGCTGGGGTTTGAACCCCTCGTGACGGCACAGCCCTCTGTTCTTGCACAGAACACAAAAACACCAGCCGAGTTTCATTTTGATGTTTGAATTAATCAGTTGAGAGTTCCTTTTGAACAAAAAGTACTGATGTTGCCTTTGGGATCCGCGGTCATTGGGGAATAGATGGCAAGTGTTTAAAAGCATGTTTTTGATGAATGCATTTCAACAGCCATAATAAGCTCGAAGAGACTCAAGCCAACAGTCTAGAGACCCTGTTATGTATGTGGACTACAAAACCCAGCTAATCGTATTGTACTGTTCTTCCAGATTTACTCATTAGCTAAATCTAACCCCACAGAGAAATCTGACTAACATTCTCTTCAAAAAGTAACAGAGAAAAAACAAAATACTATAACCTATAATCGGTTAAAGTACATTCATTTAAAACCATAACAAAACCTAATGGCTGAAACCCTTTTAAAAATGCGTTTTAAAGCTGCCAGAACGATGACATTGAGGCAATTATGCAGCCAGATCAACAGACGTTGATGGTTACCAGGGGAACCATAAGGACACAGCTGAGAAGAAGGGTAGCGTGACCCCCTCATCCTGATGTTTCAATAAGACCAGAAATATCCCCACTCGGCCGCTCATCCTCTAACATGAAAGGCTAAACACCATTAAACCAATACCTTTGTAAACAGTACACAACCAGCCTCACTGAAAGTGGTTTTTCAAAAAAAAACAACGCAATAAACTGAAGAAGAATGATCAAACAAAAGGTGGTTGGATGTAGTGTGTGAAGGCTGACGTGCAATATAATGGACATATTGTATACGTTTATGTCGATTCTTGCTTCAGAAAGTCCCAAAAAATGTACTTCTTTGGAATGTATTCCATAAAGCAAGAATCTGTCAATGGTGCATTATTAAGTCCAGTCGGATACTTTGTAATTTGTCTCTGATTTTGAATCTGTAAAATAATGAAAAGCTAAGTGCCTTCCACAAACACAGGCTATCATGGCATTTCTTCAGGCATATTATGGACTGAAGTGATTAGAGAAGTTAAAATGCAAAGGCATCCCCTGAAACTGAAAGCATTTACAATCCCATTAAAAATTGAATTGTGTCTCTGGGCCAACTGTAAATTTGAAATGCCTATCTTCCGTGAAACAGTTCTCATGCATTTTGCTCTTCTCTATAACTCCTTTTTCCCAGTCTTGTTGATTCCATTCAAGGCCATGATAGATTTGCCCACAAACTTTCAGAGAAATAACACTTTCATACATATAAATCACAAAATTAGGCATAAAATGTTATCGTTGGCTGGTGGAGCCCAATGCAATGTCAGTATCTCCCAACTCAGATGGTCTTGTCTACTCTTCAATGGAATAACATCATGCATTGGATGGCACATTTCCAACATTTGAATTTTATAACAACTGAAAGCTGAAGTTCACTCACAATGATAAGAAAATATTAGACTGTTTGAGTAAACTGGTTGTGTTGGGCAAAGGTTGCATTTAGCTTGTTATATAAACTGTAAACAAAAGTGCAATAGTGTCCTGATGTTATTAGTGCAGCATTCTGTGTGTCATTTATCTAGAAAAGATAATAGTTGTGAGCTGGTCACTTCTGCCATGGGATTAATGGAAAGATGTAAACACTCATGAAGTTAATAACAAACAGACACAAACACTCACACCTCTATCAATTCAATTCAAATGGGATTTATTGTCATGAAGGTTTTTGCCAAAAGCATCAACAGAATATACAAAAAAAAATACATAATACATACAAAACATACTAAAGCTGTTATATGAATATGGACACAATATTAAGATAATTTAAACATAGGTTGTTTAAAGGTCTCTTTCTCTGAATACACATTTGTTAACTTTGTCACAAAATATAATTAATCTTGTATAATCTCTAACAGAATACACTCTGTCTATTTACTTTGTCACAGAATACACCCTGTATATTCACTCTCTCAGTGAATACACCCTGTATATTCACTCTCTCGCAGAATACACCCTGTATATTCACTCTGTCACAAAATACACCCTGTATATTCACTCTCTCAGTGAATACACCCTGTATATTCACTCTCTTGCAGAATACACCCTGTATATTCACTCTGTCACAAAACACACCCTGTGTATTCACTCTGTTACAGAATACACACGTCTATTCACTCTGTGACAGAATATGTTCTGTCTATTCACAATGTCACAGAATACACCCTGTCTATTTACTTTGTCACAGAATACATCCTGGCTATTCAATCTGTCTTAGAATAAACCCTGGCTATATACTCTGTTGCAGAATACACCCTTTCTCTTCACTCTGTAGAAGAAAACACCCTGTTTTTTCACTCCATCACAGAAGACACACTTGTCTATTCACTCTGTCAAAGAATACACCCTGTGAATTTGCTGTGTCACAGAATACACTGTGCATATTCACTCCATCACAGAATACACCCTGTCTAATCACTCTCTCAAAGAATACACCCTTTTTATTCACCCTCTTAAAGAATACACCCTGGCCATTCACTCTTTCACAGAATACACCCTGTCTATTCACTCCGTCAAAGAATACAACCTGTCTATTCAATCTGTCTAAGAATATATTCCATCTATTCACTCTGTGACAGAATACACCCTGTGAATTTGCTCTGTCACAGAATACACTCTGCACATTCACTCTGTCACAGAATACACCCTGATTATTCACTATGTCACAGAATACACCCTGTCTAGTCACTCCGTCAAAGAATACAACCTGTCTATTCACTCTGTCTAAGAATACACCCTGTAAATTTGCTCTGTCACATAATACACCCTGCCTATTTACTCTGTGACAACATACACCCTGTATATTCACTCTGTTGCAGAATACACCCTTTCTGTTCACGCTGTAGAAGAATACACCCTGTATATTTACTTTGTCACAGAATACACCCTGTCTACTCACTCTGTCAATGAATACACCCTGTCTATTTACTCTGTGACAGAATATATTCCATCTATTCACTATGTCACAGAGTACATTCTGTCTAATCACTCTGTCATAGAGTACATTCTGTCTAATCACTCTGTCATAGAGTACATTCTGTCTAATCACTCTGTCATAGAGTACATTCTGTCTAATCACTCTGTCAAAGAATAAACCCTGTCTATTCACTCTGTCATAGAGTACATTCTGTCTAATCACTCTGTCAAGGAATACATCCTGTCTATTCACTCTGTCATAGAGTACATTCTGTCTAATCACTCTGTCAAGGAATACATCCTGTCTATTCACTCTGTCATAGAGTACATTCTGTCTAATCACTCTGTCAAAGAATAAACCCTGTCTATTCACTCTGTCATAGAGTACATTCTGTCTAATCACTCTGTCAAAGAATACATCCTCTCTATTCACTATGTCACAGAGTACATTCTGTCTATTCACTCTGTCAAGGAATATACCCTGTCTATCCACTCTTGTCTAAGAACATATTCTCTCTATTCACTCTGTGACAGAATACACCCTGTGAATTCGCTCTGTCACAGAATACACTGTTCATATTCACTCTGTCACAGAATACACCCTGTCTATTCAATCGGTCAAAGAATACACCCTGTCTATTTACACTGCCACATAATATACCCTGCCTATTTACTCTGTGACAACATACACCCTGTATATTCACTCTGTTGCAGAATACACCCTTTCTGTTCACGCTGTAGAAGAATACACCCTGTATATTCATTCTCTCTCAGAATACACCCTTTCTTTTCACTCTGTCACTGAATACACCCTGTTTATTCACTCTGTCACAGAATACACCCTGTATATTCACTCTCTCACAGAATACACCCTATATATTTACTTGACATTAAAAGTACACACGTCATTATCACGTAAATGATATTGTAATCATCAATCTAGAACAAGCTCACATTACAGCAACCAAAGACAGTTGCATTTAAATAATAAAAGCCAGAGTATAAAACTTGACTCCAAGGAATAAATCTTTCTCTTTTTCCCCTGCTTTCGCTCTATGCACATTGAAAACAGGCTTAGAGAGGCCTTTCATAAGGCCTATTTTTAATTCTAAAGCGAGGGATTGGTCACACTTCGTCTCATTAGCATGGGGAGCTGTATAAACCTCCCCGCCACTGCAGGATTTGGAACTGTGTGGAAGGCGGGCGGCAACAAGCGCGCCTGCTTGACTGGCTGCTGCGCGCGATGAACATCTGACTTTCAGCACAGTTCAGAGAAGCTGATGTCACTGTGGACGGAACGCATGTTCACCTGGTGAATTCATCAAACCGTTGAAAGGAACTGGCTTGCCTGTGTAACTAAGTAACTTACTAACTAACCCATCGCGACTTCAAAGATGATGCGTGGTATTTTACTCGGTTGGCATCGGTGGATTTTTGGATTCTCAATACTACAAATGTTATTTGTCTCAGTGGCTAAGTGTGAGGGAAATACTCTGAAATACCAGACCAGTGAGGAGGGGAGCCCTGGAACAGTAATCGGAAACCTGGCCAAGGACATGTCCTTGAGTCCCTCTTTCAGCTCCAAGACTAATTTCAGGATGATGAAACAATTCAACGATTCTTTTATTAGGGTGAGAGAAAGCGACGGAGAGCTTACTGTTGGGGAGAGGATTGACAGAGAAAGAATCTGCAGGCACTCTACACAGTGTCTAATCACTTTTGATGTTGTCAGTTTTTCAAAGGAGAAGTACAAATTGATCCATGTCGAGGTGGAGATTATAGACATAAATGATAACTCCCCGGAGTTTCCAAACAAGGAATCTATAGTAGAGATATCGGAAAATGCCGAGGTTGGGTTCCGTATTCCTCTGGACCCAGCTGAGGACGCAGACGTGGGATCGAACTACATCCAAAGCTATCAAATTTCTGTCAACAGTCATTTTTCCATTGATGTGCTTTTGAGAGCGGATGGGGTTAAATATGCGGACTTGGTGCTAATGAAAGATCTTGACAGGGAGATTCAGTCTTCCTTTGTGATGGAGCTAATTGCTACAGATGGAGGGAACCCATTTAGGTCGGGTTCCACGAAAATAACAATAAAAGTTACGGACTTTAACGACAACCGTCCTGTTTTTGACCAGAATAATTTCTCCGTCACTTTGCCCGAAGACGCAACGGTTGGATTCGTTTTACTGGACTTAAATGCAGTTGATCCAGATGAGGGTTTAAACGGAGAGGTGGTGTATGGATTTGGCAAACAGGTTTCTGTAGAGATCAGGGAACTTTTCGAAGTGGATAGTAAATCAGGGCGCATAACGCTCAAGAACCAAGTCGATTTTGAAACCAAAAAAACATACGAGTTAGATGTACAAGCTACTGATCTAGGAGCCAACCCGACCCCCGCCGTCTGTAAAATAATAATTCATGTCAAAGACGTTAATGACAATCCCCCAGAAATCAGTATAACGCCAATGACCTCCATTTCAACAGGCATCGCATATATCAGCGAGACAGCAGAAAAGGACAGCCTAGTTGCTTTAATCAGCACCTCGGACAGGGATTCGGGCGCAAACAGCCAGGTCCACTGTACCTTGTACGGACACGACCATTTCAAACTTCAACAGGCGTACGAGGACAGCTATATGATTGTCACGGCAGCAGCCCTGGACAGGGAGAAAATAAGCGAGTACAATTTAACAGTGATGGCCGAGGATTTCGGGTCACCTCCGTTGAGACGAATCACACAATACACCATCCGGTTAAGCGACGAGAATGACAACGCCCCACACTTCACTAAACCAGTCTATGAAGTTTCTGTAGTGGAAAACAATGCGCCCGGGGCGTATATTACCACAGTTGAGGCCAGGGACGCAGACTTGGGGACTAATGGCAAAATTACATATAGACTTTTAGACAGTGTTTTAATGGGCTCTCCTGTAAACACATTTGTATCTTTAAACGCGATCTCGGGTTCAATATACGCACTGAGAAGTTTCAACTACGAGGTCATGAAACATCTGGAGTTACATGTGCAGGCGAGTGACGGGGGGTCACCTCAGCTTCACTGCACTGCCATCATCAATCTGAAAATTGTGGATCAGAATGACAACGCGCCATCTATCACAGAGCCCATCCTAATCAAGGGCTCTGCCGAGCTTTATCTACCCAAAGATGCACCTGCAGGTTATGTTGTAACCCAGATAAAGGCCGTGGATGCTGATGAAGGCATTAATGCGCAGCTCTCCTACAAAATCACAGAGGGGGGACACATGGGTTTCTCCATCAACAAGGTCACTGGGAAGTTACAGGTGAGCCGTCAATTGACCTATGACCTGTCTGAAATGCTGAGGGTCGTAGTGGCTGTCCACGACAACGGGACACCGTCCTTGACTTCCACAGCCACAATCCACTTCAGCCTGATTGAAGGCACACCACCCAGCACGCCGGCCCTCATCCCTAACTACGGCGAGGAGGTGTTTGAATGGGACGTGTCCATAGCCATTATCGTTGTGTTAGCGGGGAGCTGCTCCTTCCTTCTGCTCGCCATAATCCTCATCACCACCACCTGCAGCCGGCGCAAACGGGACAAACGAGAGATGGACCACAGCGAGAAGGACGACGCGCCACATGTGGAGAATGTCGAGGGCAGCCATATTGATTCCTTGATCACCAGTCATAAAGGCAATGTGTTTGATGTGCACCCTTTGCCTGAGAACACACCGTTGGCCCCTGGCAACTCGGTGAAAATGCCCCCCCAGGAGACCAGGCCGGAGAATGAGTGCAGTTTTGAAAACAGAATAATGGAGGCGAAACTAGAGGTTAGTGACCAATTGTGTGGATGGGCTGCCAATTGTTTTGCTGTAGTTGTTTTTTTCCATCCCAACTTATGTGTGTGTGTTCTGTTGTACTTGCTTCATCACAGGGTTATTCCACACTGCCTGGCTATAGGAGAGAAACCCTCCGACCTATAACCGTATGGAAGGGTAACTCATTCACAACCATCTCTGCTCGAGATCCACAGTTCAGTGGCAAGGACAGTGGCAAAGGAGACAGTGACTTTAACGACAGTGACTCTGACATCAGTGGGGACGGCCACAAAAAAGACTCCCCACCGTTAAACAGTAAGGCCAAGCAATCAATCCCAGGCTGTTAATGAGATTCCAGGCATAACGATATGTCAAAACGATGACACGTTCGTTAAAAAGGTTCACGGAAACATTGATTCTCTCCATGATTTTGCTCTTTATTGTCAGATATTAAACCATAATGACGTATCATAAAAGTAACGCTCCGGCGGCCCAGCGTGTGCAGCAGGGTTCAGCGTGGTTTAACAGTTGGCTGTTCTGTGTTCCCACAGGTCTTTGGGCCTGCACCAGTGAGTGTAAGACTTTGGGCCATTCGGATCGGTGCTGGAGTCCCTCAGCCACCAGACCCAACACCAGCCTCGCACACGGACCTCACGGACCCAACCTCTCAACCTTCTCCAAGACTGCCTCACTGCCACGAAACACCCTCCAACGAGAAGCCTACTACCTGCAGGCCCACCTCCCCAAGACCAACGGACTGCAAAGCGTCTACGAAAAGGTCCAGCACCAAGAATTTGATTATATTCTTGTTTGTCCACCGACGCCGGCAAGGATACTAGAGACTGATGAGATATCACTTCCAGAGTATGCACACTCCTAAACGATCAGTGAACAATATTCATCCATGGTCATGTAATGAGATTTATGCATATTTCCATGTTGTATAGCCTCTTGTTTCATTGTTGGTGTTGCCTTCTCAGTGTTTCTGTGTGAGTGTCGTCAGTCTCCTTATATACTGTGAGACTGTTTATTTATATGTGTAATATGCAACATTTTGTACATTAAGAATATATTTTTCATAACGATTCAATGTAAACGACAATTTTATTATGAACTTTGAAAAGCATGTTTGAACTTTTAATATTTAAAGGGCATGACCATATGATCTTTAGGTTGAAGGGGCCCTTACGTCAAGTGAGAAACAATCAGTATCAAATATGACCATGTTTTTAGTAGATTTTGTCACTACATTGCACAAATAAATACAAAATAAACCACTTTTTTCTGTATATGAATCTAGGATTGGGTTTCACACAGTCATAATTTTTAATTGGGTGAGAAAAACAGATCCTAAATTGTAGAACAACAGGAAGTATGCATGCCTGGTAGCAAAATATACAAAACTGTACTAATTATTTAAGCTGAAGTATGCACTGAAAAAAATGAGTCATTGGATTAACCTTACAAATTACCTCAACTGGTTACAAGCTAAAGAATTAGGTTGTCTCAACTCAAACTTTAGCTTGTAACCAGTTGAAGTAATTTAGTAAGGTTAATCCAATTATTACTTTTTTCAGTGTAATGCTTTTTCTTCCATCGAAATTAAGACAAGATTTCAGAAGTGGCCACCTGAAAAGCTCAATTCCAAACATTAAGTTACATGACTGCTGCATGGTATTGCTTATGTATCAAAGGAATTGTGTAGTCTACAGTATCAGAACATATTTATAAAGCACACAAAATAACCCCACTTAGTCAGCCAATTGCCTTAAGCTTGCCTTGAGGGCTAATACATACAAACGCTATAAAAACGATCCCACATTAAATAAGGATCATCCTAAATAACTTTTGTTTAAGATGGGCTGTAATCATTGTCCAAAATAACTTTTGCTCATGCTGGGCAGTAACACGTAACTATAAATGTAGCCTACTTTATTTCCATAGGCCTAACAAAACTAGGGTTTTCAAGCAAATAAATATAGGTAATACGGATGACTATAGATCAAATTTGCACACCCATTATGTACTGCTCATTAAATCTAAATTGTTCTGTCCAGTTTGGAATTCTCTGGAAGGTCAAAATAATTTCACCTCTCTGAATGGCTATTGGCTCACCAGTCGTCCTATAACAGACTGTTTGAGCCGGCCTCTACCTGTTTCTAAGCAACTGTGGCTGTTCACATTCGAATCCCTCGAGGTCTCAGGTCCACGTTCTCACTTAGTCATGATTAGCTGCACAGAGACAAGGAGATGATGGCTCTATAGTTACCGCCTCTGAGAAACAGGTTCACCATGGGGACCGACTAGTCATTGACTCATAGACTTCCAATATAATGTTCTGGAGATGGACACATTATTCTGACCCACAGTAAGTCTTGTCTGATTAGAAGACCAGCTGAACCACTATCAGACAAGGTCAGGGTAGCCCAGAGAAACTACGACGACATTACCACGACATAGTAACAAGGGCACGCGAAAGCAGCTTTCCAGTTGTTAGACAGCAAAGTTACTGTCAGCAAAATAATGTTCCAGGCAAGAGTGTTGGTGTGAGATTCGGGGGACGGAGGAACATAAAATATTTCATTACCTGCTTCTAACAATGGGGGGAGGACATGCCCCCCCACACACCTAAAAGACCAAACATCTAAGTTTTATCTTATTGTGAAATTAATTTGTGCCGAAAATAAATAATTTACATTTCAACCCTAAAGCAAAAAAAGTGTTGCAAAGTTATGCTCAAACTGGTTTATTTATTTTCTAGGCCCCGAGCTATTTTAGACATGCAAATTGTTCACATATTCACATCATTATCCAACTTGTCAAACTACATGGGGTGTAAACAACATTAAGGAACAGTGTAGTGGCTTTTATAAATGGACTGCAGTCAGTCTCTCTGGGAGAACAAAATCCTGACCAAGCTGAAATGTATGGCTTCTCAACCACTTGAATTCTCCGTGCCCTCCGTCAGTGGCACGTCATTAACACTGAAGGAGGTTACTGCCGATACTGGACTTGTGGATATTTCCACTAAAAGAATCCATACCGCTGTGGCCAGACAGCATCATGGTAGAGACTTCACAGAAAATCAAAATGGAACAGGGTTTTAAACAATTCATACCACCTGTAAGTAGCTTACATTCATCAACAGATTCAAATGAATTTTCCGAATAGCAGCCTAATATATTATTTTAAATTCTGCAGATTTTGAACAGCAAAATAAACAGGGTTTCCACTTGGCCCTTTGTTGATGTTGATTTTGTGCATTGCTGCTCACTTATTCTGACATTTGTAAAGGCATACAACGCGTCGTCTGCGAAGCCCCTGTTTGCTGGTCGTCACTTGAGGTTTGGGGCAGCTGCTCTCATTGTCGGAGCAGTGTTAATGCTTTGCAGATCCATTGGAGCGTTCCACCTCTGGAAAGGCAGTGATAAAAATGTAAGCGTTAATGTATCCTTTATGTGCTCCAGTATGGGTCAATTGACGATGTAATTTACCGGTTAGCGCTGATGAGACAGGTGGGGTAATCTACCCAGGCCAGGTGTATGGTCTTCCTGTAACCCTGGTACCAACCAATGCGTAGCCGTCTGTTGGCTGGCGGAATATGTCTACAGATAAAGTATCTGCATAAAAGATATATTCGTCAAAAAACACCTACATGTACGTAGTTTATATTGCTGGAGTTTACCAGTGGAAGTTCTGGCAGGTATTGTACCAACTCCATTTACATTTGCTGGTCACAATTTAATACATAAAAAACAGTTGGTTATTTACATACTAACCTATTAAATTTCACATTACAGTCACACCATATCTTTGATGTGAATATTTTGGCATGTAATTCAGGCCTGGTGGTTGTGGCTGTCTCTTCAGAGATACGTGAATATTTATTCGTGTTATAATGCGCTCACCTGTAGGGCAAACATCTCAAGAGGATAGATGGAAGCCATGGCCCTATCTCCCCCTCTGAGACGTTATATTTAAATCAGCAATGTGATTGGACTACACAATCACGAAGTCTTTTATAAGTGCTGCCCATGAGAATATACAAGGAGGGAGGTATTTTTATGGATTTTGTCACGGGAGGACTTTACAGTGAATACAATTGTTCGAAAGCCTGCTGCCCTATATTATAATAGTATGTTTGGCTTCTCCAAACAGTTCATTTCACCTTTTTACTCATTTAAGATACCTTGATTCTGTTTGTTTATTGTTTACTATTTAAGAGTGTTATGCATTATGCATTATTTATAACCCTGAATATTGCAGCGCATTTCCATTTTTGAATATCTTTAGATTTACAATGTACAATACAGCATGATTATCAATGGAAAACTGGAGGAAGGTTCCATGGAAATAGATTCCAGCAACAATCTGGAAAGGTTCCGAACTGGGAGTGGAAATTATGAGGCGTTGGAGATTCACGACTTTCACATTGTGAGTTTCCTTACTAAATAACCATAGATAAATGAAGAGTTGGCAGACGCTTAGGAAAGAGTGTAAATATCAGATCTCTGTGACTTTAGGGAATTACAGGACTCAAGTTCTCTGGAGGGGAGAAGTGTTATATAAAGTCTCAAATCAAAGCAGTCCTACCGGGCCTGGAGTTGCTTCACAAGGAGTCATTGATGTTTGACCTGGTACTGTGAGCTATACATAACTGAACCTAACGTTATAACTTAACATATTTCCCACAAAAGAAAGTATAAACTTGAGTTTGATGAAATACAGTAGAACCTTTAAAAAAATATATAACCCTAATGTTCCGTATACTATCGTGCCACCTAAATGTAATTTACTTCACAAAAGGATTTGTGATTCACTAGTGGGCTCAACGCAAACTAATTCATTTGTTAACATATAGTATTCATTTGATGGCAAAGGATTTAATGCGATGATACGTCTTTGGACATTCTGTTCAGATTATTGATGTGATGAGTTTTCGGTTGTTCTGTCAGGAGGATGAGATCATGCCCATGAAGTTTGACGAAGACTTTCTGATCTGGGCGTCTGACCGCCAGCCTCTGAAAGACATCAGCTTCCTCAGCACTGAGATCCTGGACCTGTGTGCAGACCTGCCCATCTTCTGGCTCCACCCGACCTATCCTAAAGGTTTCAGAATCGCACAGCTGCACCTTATTATGAGTTTTGGTGATAGAAGTAGAACCCTCAATTTAGCACATGTAGAACAGATACTTTTCTAGAATGGTATAGAAATACATTGTACATTTTTGTAGATGAACAATATGATTGAGGTTTGAGTGAGTTGACATGTGAACCACAATACAAGAGATGTACAATTGCTATTTCCCATTTACAGTAGAAATGTCCAGGGCACGCACCCATGGATGCAGACAAACCACTCAGTGCTCGTCCATCTGTAAATGTTATTTACACACTTTTAACATTCAATATGTGTATAGAAAGTTAGCGAGACAACCGAACAGCCTGAACATTCTCAGGATGTATTTGGAGAATAACACAAATGTCCCCTTCCATTAAAAAACAATGATCTTGAAATATGGAAGGAACGTGTGATATCACTGTCACTCATTGAATAATTCAGCTGCTCTGAGAGGGCCTCGGTATACGCAGAAAGGCGCTCAGAGGACGTGCATGGCGTATCTATTGGTTGTTGACCCGGTAGTTGTGCCTCCTGTGGCTGCCTGGAACAGATGGAGTGAGGGGAACGAGAGCCGCCCAGAGAACCAAGCGCCAGTTTGACATGGAGGAGACGGAGGCAGCTGCTGACGTGAGGAAACCGTCAAGCCGCGTCACAACGAGCACCGCAACGAGAGCCACGGAGAACGAGGAGGCGACCACAGGCTCGCCAGCCACAGGCTCTGCCTACAACCCGGAAAACCCCTATCAAGTGAGTACTGAACATGTTTTACACTTTAAATGGGAGTTGTTTTCTTCGAGCCTTGATTTTATTTGAAC
>JACXGM010012579.1:5137-23954 GCA_016801145.1 Umbra pygmaea | reverse complement strand
GACTGTGTCAGTATGGAGTAGGACTGTGTCAGTAGGACTGTGTCAGTATGGAGTAGTGTTCAGAAGATTGGAGGAGCGAGAGCAAGGGAAAGGATTGTGGATAGGGTTAGAGAAAAAGGAAGTGGTCATAGAGCTGTGGAATCAGGATACAAACAGCCTGTGAGGTCAAGCATACTGCCTTTGATTTGAGTGGACAGGGATTCTAGGATGGTGAGGTAAATCAAGGCAATGAGTGAAATAGATGAAAAGACCAAACTTTTGACCAAATGTATCATTCACAATACTTCTGCTTCTTTGGAGGCCCATAAGACACTTCCAGAATGCCCCCAATAGCAAAACAAATAGAAATTGTAGCATGTGTTAATAATACAACTAGCAGAGTCATTACACCATGAAGAGTGGCACAATGGAGTCCAGAGCCGAATCAAAGTTGAGTGTCTGGTATGTGGAGACTGGCCCTAACCCTGGGAGGCTGATTGGCCCATTATTGATAGACAGAGGAGAAAATGTCCACATTTTCAACTCTGGTCAATCAACTAAATGGCCGCCTGAGTGGTTTGTCCTGACTACCTAATGAGCTCATCAGGGAGGTTGTGTAGGGGAAGCGCAAGATCTGACCTTGTCACAATCACCCCATCCCAACCCATGTCAACCAGCCCTTATTTTCCTGCTAAGATGGAGGAACACCCCAGGGACCTATGCTGGAGCCAATGTTCCAAACTGGAAATAAGCTTCAGTTTTTACAGGAGACAGTCGTAAATGTTGGATATATGAGTCTTTTTAGTACATAGCATAGGGGTGAATAGAAGGTTACCACAAAGTATGATTGTGCACTTGATTCATTTGATTGATGAATGGAGTTCATGTGTGCATTATTCTGAAGATGGAGCGTCCACCATGCCGTCCACCATGTTACTGAAGTATGTTGATGTTAATGCAAGGAACTGCCGCCTTTGAAATATTCATAGTGGTTGAACTGTGTTGATGTTGTGTTTTATCTCTGACATACTGACGTAAAATAACTCTTCTGGGAAATGATTACTTATAATTGTGTCCACTTGAGTAGAGTTTCAACTTAAACAGAACAATATGTTGAATTGAACAATTATTTTAAATGGTTGACATTAAAGTGAATGATCATGTCCAGAGTGTTAGAAGAAATGTGTGAAAGGAAATATGCACAAGAATTGGTTGTAAAACATCTGGAAGCTGCCAAATTTTGTAACAGGAGATAAGTTAATGATGGTAATGATCATAACTGCCATTCACAACAAGATGATGACATGTGGCTCTTGTACCGATCGGGGCCCATATTTTTGGATCAAACTAAAGAAAAGTTCCAAAATAGTTTTTCCCGAAACAAAAATAATTCTTAATTGATCCCAAAAAAATATTAGCCTGGAAAAAATCGATTAATGAAAATGACCCAACTTGAGGGGCGGCACCAAGCATGCATTTGAAAATCTCACTGTACGCAATTGGATAACACTACAACCTATCGCCAGTGGTTTTTCGCTAAGCCCCTATGGCGGAGCTAACTGTTTTAACTCTTGCCATATCAGGTCAGCAAAAATCAGATACACCGATATCAGATACACCGATGTGATTGGTGCAGCTCGGCTACAAGGGCATAGTTAATGAGCAGAAATACTCCATGCCAGTGTTACTCGCTGAGCAAATTCAAACTGTGCTCTCGTGAGAACTCTGGATTTCCAGGGTAAAATAATATTAACGTGTGCCCTAGAAAAGCAGCCATAGAAATCTAACAGAACCCTTTTTTCTCAGTGCATAGACATTTTGTCACTCATGACTATATTCATATATTGCTTGAGACAATAAGATCCCTCAGACTTGTGTAACCTCAAGTTAACTTTAATATTATATAAAGAAAAGAAAGAATGGAATAAAAGTGGAGGGGCATTCAACTTTATCCTGCAATTTTTTGGGTTCATGGCTCATTGGATTCTGTTCATCGACTTCACACAAAAAGTACGTTCTGAGGAGGAGATTTGACATCTTTCAGGAAAGGTGGACTCAGAGGAATGAACACACAGATTAGACCAACTTCAAATAAAGTAAAAACAACCGCGCAGGGAGAAGGCTCACAGTTCGGTCGGAAAGGATTTCAAAGCTGTAAGCAAGAAGAGAGCTTTAAATTAGACATTAAGCTCATTAAAGTTAGATTCTTCTAGATTCTTCTCTCAACCTTTGGGGACCCAGAATACACATCATTCATCCTAGAGCTATATACTCGGCATGAGGAGCAGTTAGTGGGAGGGTGCTCTTTGACCAACTATAGCTGTTGTTTCACTATGGTTTATTTATGAGGACATTCCTCTGTATTTTGTTCATCAAGGGCTTATTAAGGGCACTGAATTAAAATATAAATGCAGATTTTGTTTTTCATTGTAGAAAAGTGTTGAATCACAAACCCATATTTTGCCTTCTGTTGTTTACCAGTACAGCGAGAAGAAGAATCCCATGAGATCTAACTAGTATTCCTTTTGTGGTGTATTCATTTTGGAATTGCTGAGTAGTGAAGAACGATGCTCATCCTTTACAGTCCATCCCCTCCTGCTACTAGATTTGGTTACCTTCCTCTCATTTTACACATCATTGTGTGTTTCTTCTGCATTAAACATGAAGAGCTGACAGAAGCTATCACATTCAAAATAGTTCAGATTGACAGTGTCTCACAGAGCCATCTATAATGCACCACCATCCATATCCAGATGTCCCTGGAGAATGTTTTTTTAATGTAAATTATGCTGTTATTGGACGAGGTATTCTCTTTTATAAACCCCATCACATTGTCCATCTTTAAAATACTGACCTTTGCCAGGGGTGTAGCTTGGAGGCTCCCTGATTTTCACTTGTCACTCTCTTAAAACAAACACGGGCAAAGGGCCGAGTGTTGAGGCCTGAGATTTCTTCCACTGTCTGTCGATGGAGTCCAGGCTCCATGCCACAGGCCCTCAAGTCTCTCCAACGGCCACTCAACCCCACTGCCATTATGGTTGAAGCCACTGCCCACTCTAGTGTGGCACTCACCCACCCACACACAAGCATGCACACTTTAGCACGCAGGAACTCGCACGAATCAGCACACACCCGATCACACGTTTGCACACGGAGACCATCGCATCTCAACCAGGGATACACCAATTACATTGGAGCAAAAAAATCTACACAGCAATAATATGGCGAAGAGCGCTGGGCTGGAGAACTCCTTTGACGAAAGCTAAATTGAGCAATCAGGGTTTGACAATCCTTCAGTTGGCGTGAGAGTTCTATATTCCCATATCCACTTTTTGTCTTTTATTAGTTAATTGTTCCTTTATTTATATATTTTCTCGAACATCTCGGCGGAAGCCGATTATCATGCAGGCAGCCTATATCTTGGCTTGCAACTCTGCATGCTAAATATGATAGAATGTGTACATGAGTTTTCTAACGGGTCAGGGACTTCAGTGTGATATCCATGGGTCAATTTGAACACACTGAATGTGGGTAACAGATTATGTTTAACATACAGACTCATTACATACTGCATTGGACTAAGGTGTTCTGAAATAGCCAGGCAACCTGGATAGCTAGTAGTGGATGGACGTTTGTATAATCCTTGTGACCGTTATTATTTCCTCATGTTGCTAGTAGTGCAGGCAATAAGACATGTCATGGTCATCCAAGGGAAATTCCTACACCTGACTTAGTTTTAATAAATCTGTATGTGTGGATTGTCTCAATGCCTCTATTACTGTTTCAGTTAAGCTATCCCCACAGACCCCAGCTGACTGGGACAGATACTGTTGTTGTTGGAGGCTGTGTGATGTCTGCGGTAGTCTGCACAGGATAGCTTTTCTTCACACTCACAGGGGGAAAGTAGGGGCACCGCGGTAGTGAGTGACCAGAACAAGGCCTGAGAGACGAGATTGAAGCAATGTGTGTCGAATACAATGTACTGTAATGCAAACATGATAACAGAAGGCAAATTAGATTAGTACATCTATGAATCACAGAGCTAAGTTGAGAAGTAAGGCACAGTAATTTTAACCAGACCTGTACCGTTGAAGAGTTTTTTATGTATTGATTAATAAACCTAACATTTCTACATTGTTATTACACATTATAAAAAATAAGGCACATAGACCTAATAGCAATTAAAAATAATACAGTCACTATGAAACATCAAGACAGGTGAGCATTAGCCGCTTTGCAATAAACAATGATGGGGAAGTGATTGCGTCTTTGGGGTACAAACTATGATCATCTAAGTTTCTCAGTCATCATTGTTTACGATTAAATCAGGATTTTTCAGTATTAATTACTTTATTCATGGTTGCATCCACATTCATTTAAAAACAAAAACAATCACAACATTAGTTACTATATAAGATCATTTATACATAGCATCATTAAAATAAAATAATCAGAAAAACAACCTGCAAGTTTGTGATAATTTTATCAGTCCTAAACAATAGAATATTTTACAGATCAAATGAATTGACACAAATTAATTGTATAATTTATTATTACACCGATAGGAACAAAAAAAAGGGTTTGACATCGCTCTGACCCTTGTGAAATTGGTGGAAATAAGTAGCCTTCCGGTCTCCAGTCAGTGAAGTGTGAGTGAGGGAACGTATGCCCCGGCCAAGTCCTGTTATGTCAACGATCCTCACCTTACTGGGCTCGCTAATCAGCTTGCAATTCTGTCAGATAAAGTTAATGTCTGCCTAATCACCAGAAACCACAGGCTTCGGCCACTTAAAGGAAGTGAGCGGCACCGTACTCAATTCATGTCAGTGGCTCTCCTGCCTCCTTGGCCCAGGGCCTGCTGCCCTGCGTTGGCCCAAGGTTAAAGAGCTTGGACTCCTCTAATCATTAGCAGAACTGATGACATGGAGCCAAGATGGCGGACAGTCTCCACACAGCAAAGGGATGCGAGAATGGATCAGCTTGCCAGTCTTTTGGTTATTGTGCCCTTTGCTTAAGAAAATATGAGACACAGACGACACAGGAAGAGCTCACAACAGGGTCATTGTTATGAAACATTTACCATGTTAATTAGTGAGATTAGCGTGTGCAGCTATATAAACAGCTGTATGATTCAGAAATAAAATGATTGTTTTTTAATCAGATTTAAGGTTTTCATTGTTTCTTATTACAAGTCAAAAACTTAATACTAAAATACGTTTTTGCTTTTTTATAATAATAGTGTTTAATTTGTACCAAAGAAAGTAGAAGTTTAAATTACCTAGTGCTCATTCAATTAGCATATTTAAATTAGAATATCTTAGCAGACATTCATATCCCTTGCGACTTATACGAACAATTCAGGTTAAGCACATTGCTCAAGGGCACAAGGACAATGTTGCTTTACCTTATCAGCTTAGGGATTTAAGCAGGTGATCTCATTTACATGTATGTATTACTTTATATGCAATAAAACTAAGATACTTTCCCTAAAATTAGGGATTAAAACAAAATTCAATGATGTCTCATGATTTGGTAAATGGATTAGCTGCAGATATGTTCAAACTCATGAGAATCACCCAGCAGCACGTTTGCATGTGGTAATGGCAGTTTGGGATAAAAAAAATAAACAAATTAAAATGTTAAATGCATGAAATTAAATTGTGATTACACAATGTGAGCAGATGATTGATCCTCATCTAATAACAGAAATGTGCACTGTGTATGTGATTATGTTGTGTGCACTGTACGTCCGTGTTTGTGCTCACTTTTGTGCGAGTGTGTGTATGTGAGTGTTATGCTCACAAATGTTGTGAGTTTGTGTTGTGTAGGCACAGCTGACTGAAGCGTGCGTGTTGCGGGATATCATGGGTATGGGCACGCTGAGGTGGGTTGTGCTAATTAGTTCTCCCAGCATGCATTTCCAGCAGCATGACAATCACAGTGGGATATAAATATGGAACAAGTTTCTTATGCACTGAAGTGGAGACTGTGAGACACTCTGGTACACACACAAACACACTTTTCATCACCTATAGACTGGTGTGTGCGCTGTTCTGTAAGGGAAGGGGGGTTAATATGCTACTGCTTTTACATGTGCCCATTGTGTGTGTGTGCGTGTGTGTGTGTGTGTCATTACTTCACACCGCCCTGTGCCCAAGCCCTCTGCTGGTACAGTTCTATGTTAACAATGTGTACAGTCACTGGCTTCTGGGCATCTGCATAAACAATTGTCTCCCAGTAGGTCAGCGTGGGGCATCTTATATGCAAGAGGGACACCTGTGGACAAACCAGACAAGAATCTGTATCCACCCACATTGTGATTCTGGAAAAGTATTTTTGAAAATGAACTTACAAGAGAACAACTTACAGCGCTTTATGACTGTTTTTTACCATCACCGCTCTTATTTGGCCTTCGCTTCAATGCCCATTAGCCTCATCCTGATTAGCAACCCAGAGCCAGACAGGCCCTAATAACTGCCACTTAAATATTTCAGCATCAATAGAAATGCTGTCAGCTTCCTTGTGCTTTTCGAGGTACCGAGCGCCTCTTTTATGTGTCTACACTGCCTGCGTCGAGCCCCAGTCACAGCCAGTCCACAGATATTACTACACTTTAATGACCTGTGCTATAAATAACTAATGAGATTCCAGAATTAATTTCTGAAGAGCGGTTGCCGGCGATGCTGAGTACGGAAATATGTTGTAATTATTTTGGGGGGGGTACAGGCCAAGCAATTGGCAATAACAACACCTCCGTAAACAGTGTTTCTTGGTGTTCTGGAATTTACATGGCAGATATAGGAATAGTTTGGATGGACATCCGTCCGTCAAAGGTAAAAGCACTTTGTGTTTCTAATTGTAATCCAGGCTTTTGCTTTTGACCTGTGACATGGTTACTACCAGTGTACCAGAAACAACACAGTGAAGTGGTTAGGCCATACAGTGTACCAGAAAGTGTACCAGAAACAACACAGTGAAGTGTTTAGGCCATATGTTGTAGCAGAAAGTGTACCAGAAAAAACACAGTGAAGTGTTTAGGCCATACAGTGTACCAGAATGTGTACCAGAAACAACACAGTGAAGTGTTTAGGCCATACAGTGTACCAGAAAGTGTACCAGAAACAACACAGTGAATGTTTTAGACCATGCAGTGTACTAGAAAGTGTACCAGAAACAACACAGTGAATTGTTTAGACCATACATTGTACCAGAAAGTGTACCAGAAACACAGTGAATTGTTTAGACCACCCAAGACCTACAAATGCACAGCCCTGTAATATTTGCAGCCCTAAATCACATGAAATATGTTCTGAGGGAATTATTTTGTAAAACCGAAACATGTGAAATATGAACGTATGAGAGGGTCAATTCCGTTTGTAGGGAACTAAATTGAACACTCGAATAACGTAAATATGAACAAATGAAGATCATGACGTAGCATGTAAATAGCATAGTTTTTGCTAGGGTGGAGGTCAGGAATGGTGGATGGGTGTATAAATCTGCGAACCTTAATTCTAACCTTAACCTCAGTAACGTCATATCTAACCTTAACCGTTAGTAACTTCATTGCCTAACCTTAACCCTTAGTATCCTCCTACCTAACCTTAACTGTGAATGTTGCAATATAATTTTGAACGCTATGGAATGTGTGGAATGTTCTCGCATAAATTCACTAAAGGAAATGTACCGGAGCAACGTAATTAAAGTACAAATATAGCCTAATAACGAAATGTGCAGTTCAAACGTAAAAAAACTAAATATGTTTGCATATAACGTAATTCAGGTTTTCAAAATAGTTTCCTGAGAACGTGATTTGGGAGAAATTCTGAGATTTACGGTTGAATATTTGAGTTTATATAGAGTATGACAGTGCATCCCTGATCCAAGCCAACCAAAAATACAATTCATGACAGTCTCTAAAGTAAATTACATTAGATTTTTTGTTGAATCGTTGTCACACAATGTTCTCATACATCTTTTTGGAGGATTTAGATTAGCTTCTCCGTAGATCGTTTTCACTGGGCGTAATTATGAGGCAAGATGTGTCCACACATGTAGACTGCACAGTTGGTCTGCTGGAGATCATTCAAGCTAGATCCACGGAAAGTTTGTTTGCTGACTGGTGACTGTAGTGTTTCTGAAATAGTAATTGTGTTGTGTATTTACTTACATAAAAATAAATTGTTGGAGGGTACTAAGCGTAGGACGCAATATTTGCTATTCAAAGACAGAGCCTTTGAAAAGCCCTGAAGTTGATGTAGTGTTGATAGCTGTGGAAATCCAAGAAGACAGGCACACCCTAAACCACGTGTTCTGTGGCTTACTGTGCATCTTTGCGTGTGTGTGTGTTTGTTCACTTGTGCATGTGTGGTTGATAAACAGCCCCTTGGCTGTGTGTAGCATGCTGTAGAACATAATTATTTTTCCAGGATGTTTGGTACATAAGCCCTGTTACCTCAGGTACCACAGTCGGGCTTATTTATCTATTTGAATGCTAATGTTTAATTTTTTTTATTATCCTAATAGTAATTGCATGTCCTAAAACAGTAAATTAATCTGAACTGAATCAAACGTTTTTTTTCACACCGAGAGTGAACACAACTTGCCTTCTTCCAATTTGAAGTCCATCCATTCAAATAATCTTCAGCTGCTACCTGCCCACGAGCCACTTCACTGTAAAAGTGCTTAATGTTTGTTAATAGAGCAACCTCCTTAACTATTTAGGAAAAATAAAATGGACCATTATTTCTTAAATATGCACAAATCCACACAAAGTAGAGATGTGTTCTTCAGTGATGCAGTGCTGGTTAGGGGCTGTGTGACAGAGACATACAGCTGGCCTGTGCATGTATGATCACAGGTAATATGCTACTGTAAGTGTAGTGGACAAAGTGCTCAACTCATACGGTTCTCTCAACACAGTCTACTCTGAAATCCTGCTGAAAACATTTTACACATTTTGTGCTCTGACATGAAATGTTTTTTTTTGCAAAATAACACTTGACTTCTTCTCGATCTACCTAGCTCAATGGTTTGTGCTTCTGGTCAACCGTTGATTTACCCTTTGGCAAAACTATTCTACGATGGCTGGTTAAGTTTGCTACACTTTTGCCGTTCGCCCACATCTATTATAGTTAGATATGCGAAAACTGTCGCACTCTAGAGCCCAGATTTTTCCACTTAAAGTGTGTCTTCTGGCCACAATTAACTCTGCATGTTCCTCTGGTCAGTGGTGCTTGACACACGTGCTCTGACCAGCACATGTCTGAAGCAGCAAGTCATGGATTGTTAAAGCTGACCAAACAATGCAAGAATTGACCCAATTAATTGAGTATTGATTTTTGTGGAAGGGACACAATCTTGGTAGAACTGAATCAGAGGCTGGACAATCACCTCTCTGCTAAACATAACTACAGAGTGAACCTTGGCATGATTCTATGCTGACTGCCATAGACATTTGTTAGGCAGACAGTTGACAAAATGTCATGCATTTGATTCAGTAGGCTACATACAAATTAATTGGCTTAATCATGTGAAAGCTTCCATTTAGCTGGTTTACCACTTTAAAAACATGTAATTAACCACCCATTTGGTGGTAATATATAAAATAAGGACAATGTAGGAAGTAAACCCTAAAGTGCTCACCCTGCCACTTCGCATTCCCTCCCAATGTTCACTGAATTGTGTTGATGCTACACAAAGACTGGTCACAACCCACCCATTCCTAATTCCATTTATGGACACTAATTGAACACTGATAAACAATGTGACCTTAGTACAATGGGATGTGTACCTTTCAGATTCCACACCCGGTACTGCCAGATGAGGACTGGCCACCCCCTTGTTGCTTGTTATTGGAGGTTTTAGACCAGGTACAGTCGTATGCAATACGACAATTTCCATCATTTTCATTTATAAATAATTGTGTGTTTGGATCAGCAATTTCATTTCGATCTATCAAGTAACTGAAGGACACAGTAATGTTTCAGTAGTGAAATTAGGTTTATTGGATGAACAGAAGATGTGCAAAAAGCATCATCCCTATCTTTCAATTGCCTTATCCATTCCCCCCCTCTTCTCCCCAGGCCGCTGCTGCAAATGAGAAAGTGTTCTCAGTCATCTTGCCTGGCGAAATAAAGGTCAACAAAACAAAATTAGACCGGTGCATACATTTGGACTCACGCAGGCCCAGACCATGACACTCCCACCACCATGCTTGACTGTAGGCAAGACACAATTGTCACCTGGTTGCCACTGCACACGCTTGACACCATCTGTACCAAATAAGTTTGGTCTCATCAGACCACAGGACATGGTTCCAGTAATCCATGTCCTTAGTCAGCTTGTCTTCAGCAAACTGTTTGTGGGCTTTCTTGTGCATCATCTTTAGAAGAGGCATTTTTCTGGGACGACAGCCAGGCAGACCATTTCGATGCAGTGTGGGGTGTATGGTCTGAGCCCTGGGGGCTGACCGCCCCATCCATTCAACCTCTGCAGCACTGCTGGAAGCACTATACAGCTATTTCCCAAAGACAACCTCTGGAGGGAAATTGCTAATTGTGTCCAATTTGGACATTTCCACTTAGGGGTGTACTCACTTTTGTTACCAAAGGTTTAGACCTTAATGGCTGTGTGAGTTATTTTGAGGGGACAGCAAATTTACACTGTTATACAAGCAAGCTGTACACTCACTACTTTACATTGTAGCAAAGTGTCATTTCCTGAGTGTTGCGTCATAAAAAGTTATACTCATATATTTACAAAAATGTAAGGGGTGTACTGTACTGTGTATGTTTATCTATATATCAACCCCTATTTGCTGGCTTTGGGTTTAGACAGAACCTGCAGATAATATTAGGTTTGAGATTATTCACTAAGTCAGTCATTTGGTCTGTTCTGAAATGAAAGCCAAATGATTAATGCAAAATGAAAGAGTTCTCTGTGAGGGGACAGGTGAAAAGTAAACACACACACATCATTCCCATTCACCTCACCCTGCTTTTATTTCAAGGAACATGATAAAATACCTTCCTGTCACTTCGTCCAACGCACTGAGCACAGGTATCGATTTCTAGGGAGCCAGCATGCTCTGATGAAAGAAACATTCAAGAGAAAATATTTATGATTTGATTGTTCTTGTTCCCTACACTTCTTTGTGATGTTTTCTGGTAGCAATTTTAACAGGCTTTGTCATTGGAGAGATTACAGACGAGACACCCCCCCCATGTTTTTGTTTTCAGAGCCATTCTATCAGGAAAATATTGAAAGTGATTTATTTAATGGATGCTGAAACATAGTGCCATTTCCAATGAAAACACTTGGTGGGTTATTCCACTAATGATTCACTTTCGCTGGACAGTTTGCCGGAAAATATTCTTTGAATGTTCTTTTTCGGCATAAAATTCATAAACGGATGCGAATCCCAATGGAGCAATTGCTAAATTATGCTTTCGCAATGGAATAATCAATCCACTTCCCTCCCACTTTCTTGGGTTTGGGCTTTCGCCATAACTCATTCTTACCCAGGAACAATTCCAGTATAATCCCACAGAATACTCCTTCCACTTTGAAAAGGACACAAAGGCCTTATCCGGACTAAAGACAATATTGATCATCCAGACCATTTGAATAGGTAATTATCTGCCTGAGATGTGCTCAGATTAATAGTTGCCATTGTTTGCATAGCAACATGATAAATGATCCTTCTTACCATGCATATCGTTCCATTATAATCCTCGATCATTAGAAGCACAACAATGTTAATGTCTTCACAAAGTAGTGGCCGACTGTCTATCAACCGTTCTGTATGTGAAGTGAAAGGAATGGGTTATAGAGAAGATTTTGGAACTGAAAAGGACCCTTTGAGAATCGACGAAACAACAGAGAAAATAGGGATTGTCGCGATTCAACAGGAGGTACTTAAATAACAAGTGTCTCGCTCTCTAACATGTGTTTAATTGGGGCTGGTGGGGTTAACGTGATGCCTCACATGGCTATTACAATCCGGTGTGTAATGATGGCATATGTCATGCTGGAGACGTTTGTCATGATGCAATATGTCTATCTGAGCTGAAGCATAATGGACTGTAGCATTAACACTGATTACCACTACACTACCCGTGGCAGTGTTTATGCCCCTTTCATCTTTGCCGTTGTGTCACAATGGGAACTGATCCACATGTCGGTCTGCTGTTATCGTGTAATTGCCTATTTACTGGGGAGTGGACAATTCTATTCAGTGTAATCAACTAGGCTAACCCCTTCCTTTGCAAGCTTGCCTCTGGCAGTGGGAAAGTGGTCAATGATTTTGATTAGTCTTCCAATAGCCCAATTCCACATCTGCTGATCATGTGATTTCCTGTTGCTTTAGTCAACGCCACTGGCAAACCTACACATCAAGATAATGTTACCTTGATGTAGCAATACAGTCACAGGGCCTTTTTTCTACAGCGACCTGCCAAAATCTTGAGCGTTTGGCATGAGTCTTTGTAAGAATGGTAAAGCAATAGTCCACCAGAATTGCAAAAGAACATACTGGTTATTTTCCTTGAAGCAGGCGGTGGACAAGGTTTAAAAGCAGTTTATGCTTTTTGAATTGAATTACAAGGTGGCGGAAAATATGTCAACAGTGGTGGAGGATTTACTGAAATGTGTTACTATAGAAGTATATAGGGACAAAAATAAAAATGTAATTGTAAGTTGCATCTATAGATCACCAGGTTCGAATATAGGTTTATTCCAAAATTGGATGGAAGAAAAATTTACAAAACAAATCAGAAAGTCATGTTTATCTGTGGTGATTTTAACATTGACTTGTTAAATCCAAATAAGCATAATATGACTGAGGACTTTATCAGTACAGTGTATAGTCTGGACTTTTTCCCCAAAATTACCAGACCCAGCAGTATTACTTCCCACAGTGCAACATTAATTGATAATATTTTTACAAATGACATAGATAATAATACAGTGAGTGGACTATTATGGAATAAATTATGACATCAGCGACCACTTACCCATTTTTACAGTTTACAATAGTAACTACACATCTAAAAAGGACAATAAACCCCTATTCAAACGGGTTAGAACAGAAGAGGCTATTGTTGCACTGAAAAAGGATCTGCTTTCACAAGACTAGGAAATAATATACCAGGTAAAAGATATTGATAAAGTATATGGCGATTTCTTAAGAATATTTAATTTATTATATGATAAGAATTGTCTGTTAAAAAAACATTGCAGAAAAACAAATTTGGTGACAGACCGTGGATTTCAAAAGGATTACAAAATGGCTGTAAAAAAATACACTCTATAGAGAATTCATTAAACACAGAACTTAAGAAGCTGAAAATAAATAAAATAAATATAAAAACAAGTTAATTAAGATTATGAGATTTTGTAAGAGAGAATATTATGGTAAACTATTAGAAAATAACAAAAATGATATGAAGGGTATATGGAAAACATTGAATAGGATTATAAGAAAGGGCACGATACAGGCAAATTATCCACAGTACTTTATTTGTAATGAAAAGAACATTAATAATATGGAGGATGTGGTCAACAACTTTAATAAGTATTTTGCAAATGTGGGACCTGAGTTGGCTGGAAAATTCCTATTCCACAGAAAAGCGATACTAGATATAATGACCTTACTGAAAGAAACCAATGCTCAATGTTTCTCAAAGCAATAGAAGAAAATGAAATAATAGACATTGTTAAAAAATGCAAAACTAAATCATCCACAGATTGTTACGAAATAGGAATCAAGACAGTAAAAAATGTAATTGAGGGGATCTCAAAACCATTAACTTACATTTTTAATTTATCATTTAAAACGGGTAAATTTCCAACTAAAATGAAAATAGCAAAAGTCATACCTTTGTTCGAAACTGGGGATAAACACCACTTCACAAACTACAGGCCGGTCTCGCTACTGCCACAAATCTCTAAAATTCTAGAAAAACTCTTAAATGATAGATTGGACAAATTTATATATAAACACAAACTACTGACTGATAGTCAATATAGATTCAGAAAAAATAGGTCAACATCACTAGCTTTAACTGATCTCATTAAAGAAATCACAAATTCCATAGACAAAAAGAAATATGGAGTTGGGGTATTTATTGATCTGAAAAAAGCATTTGATACAATTAATCATTAAATTGGAACGGCTTGGGATTAGGGGGTTAGTGCTGAATTGGTTAAGAAGTTATTTAAAAGACAGACAACAATTTGTGAAGATTATACATTAGAATGTTTGGACATTTTGTGTGGTGTCCCCCAGGGGTCAGTATTGGGACCAAAACTATTTATCCTGTATATAAATGATATATGTAAAGTATCTGAACAACTCAGATTTGTATTATTTGCTGATGATACAAATATCTTTGGTTCTGGTCAGAATTTACAGCAACTCCTGGACTTATCTCTTCAGAATTTAGAAAAATAAAACAATGGTTTGACATTAATAAGTTATCACTAAATGTTAGTAAAACAAAATTCATGATATTTGGTAATTGCAAATCAAGCAATCAAGTTCAGTTACAAATAGACGGTGTGAATATAGAAAGAGTAAATGAAATGAAACAAAACTCTCTAGAAGTATTTCAGTCTTGGCCAAAACAAAACACATTCTAGAATACAAATAACTCCACATTTTGTATTGCGCAATGGTGTTACCATATTTAAATTACTGTATAGAGGTTTGGGGAAACACTTATCAAAATTCATTAAAATCATTAATCATACTTCAAAAAAGAGCAATAAGAACTATACATAACACTGGATACTTGGAACACACAAATTCATTATTTTCACAGTCTAAACCATTAAAGTTAATAGATTTAGTAAAATTCTAAACAGCAGTAATTATGTTCGAGGTAAGAAACAATTTATTGCCTATCAACATACAGAAATGTTTTGTTGAGAGAGATGGGGACTACAACTTAAGGGGAAAATCAAATTTCACGACTCCCAGATGTCGAACAG
Organism: Umbra pygmaea; assembly: GCA_016801145.1. Lineage (NCBI taxonomy): Eukaryota > Metazoa > Chordata > Actinopteri > Esociformes > Umbridae > Umbra > Umbra pygmaea. The sequence goes on along the minus strand of JACXGM010012579.1, from coordinate 8,981 downwards.
CAAGAAAAAGTTTATGTTTAACTGTCAGGGGCACTAAAATATGGAATAAACTAAATAATGAATTAAAGCAATGTCTTAGCATATTCCAATTCAAAAAGATATTCAAAGAAATTATATTGAAGCGGTATAGGGAAATACAGTGCGATCAATAACCTGGACTAAAATTTAACAATTTGAAGTATGTGTTTAAATATTGTCAGGTAGGGGTTAACACATGAATGTGAATAGAACTATTGAATATATATTCATCGATTATAGATCAATTGTCTTCGTAGACTTGCTATTTTGTTGTAAATTCTTTTCATTTAATATGATAAAAAGAGTTTTAAGAAGTAGGAGTACATAAGTTTTACTTCTTCCTACGCCTTTTTGCATGTGTAAATAGCAAATAGTACTAAAATTATTAGTACTAAATTATGGAGCCCTTTTAATTTTTACTGTTTTTTATTACTTTTGTGATGTTTTATTTTTATTTACATGTTCAAAATAAACAAATCAAATCAAATAATTGCTTTTATTTGTTTTCCCTGACATTGTGTCCAAATACTAACGTGTGTACAAATCATGTCCAAGTGGGTACTAATACTGTGTCTGTGTATCGTAATAAAATCATCCTACAAGTATCTAAAATGTATTATGAAAGCACTTGCAGACTGTTTCATCCAAAATGGCATAACCTGCAAGATGTGTTTTCATCCTGTCCCATGTATATAGTCTCTTTTTTGTTTTCATCTTCATTCATTCCCATTTCACCTTTTATTTTCTGACAATATATCTGCACAATTTTATTTTTATCTACTTTTTTGTTTACTTGATGTGTTACTTTATCATCTTGCAACATTGCACTTTATCTTGGCTGGGTAGCTGTTGCCAATGAGACAATGTTCTCAGTGACCCAACTGGTTAAATATAATTTATATTTAACCACTTATAAGTTGTGCCATTTCTATTACATTTGTGAAAAAAAATTCACGGTACCAATAGTAATTTGTTCAAATCATTTATAAGTGTCTTGTTGAGTTTTAAAATGAACTGATGTGCAAATATACATGAATGAATTGAATGTACTAACACTTGGATTTTATTCACGTTACTAATCATAACACATTAGTATTTGGTCACAGTGCTAGGGAAATAATTCCAAGATATGCATTACTGCCATACCTTGGTGACAAACTGCTTACACCGTAAGGACAATAATATGTAATTTTGGTGAACTACCCCTTTAGCTTTCTACCAGAAAACCCTGCCAAACATTCAACATTTTGGCAGGTTGCTCTAGGAACTAATGTCCATTTATTTTATTGCTACAAAGAGGTCACAGCCAGTGGTTGACTAAAACCACAGAACCACATAGTCAGTTGATGCAATCAGGCTGTTTGAAGACAAGTCATTGAAATATCCCTTTAATAGCCCAGCTGTTGTTGCCACTGATGCTGCACTGGTGGTTTGGATTTGCTGTGCTTTGTTGAGCTGAGCTTCAGGATATGGAAACCATCTTTTATTTTGTTATGTTTCCCCCTGCAAACTAGCCATGCAAAACGAAAGTCTTGACAGAGAAAACAATCTGTTTGAGAGTGCGAATGGTTTTGGATGCTGCTCGTGTATGCTCCTGCATACTTACCCCAAGCTCCATGAGGAAAGAATGGGGAAAAAAAGAGTAAGGGACAGCTGTGGTTGGTGGATCTTAATTGGGGACGCCGGGATCACATTACCGTCAGGACTGGGGGAAACGGAACGGTATCACACAATGGGTTTGTTGCGCTACATACACAGTTCCATTTACTCCGGTCCCGAACGTAATGTGAGCCCGGCATCCCCAATTACGATCCACCGACCACAGCTGGTTAGGGAGATTATCAATTCTGGTTGACCAACTCTCTGGGGTTTTTACATTGATAGAGCCAAAGAAAGTAATTTAGTGACTTGGTACATTAGATCTAATGTAAAGGGCTACATTTGAGGTCATAATTAGGGTCTTTTTAACTTTTTTGACAACTTTGGGCCAGGTCCCAGATTTGCAGTACTGTATACGTATGTTTATTTTCCTTATATAATGAGTGGATGTTTTTAATATAAATAGAATTTGCCTACAAATTAGCTTGATTAAATATATAATTAAAAAACAACAAATTGTTTGTTTTCCAACACCAAAGTTGTTTTAATGTGTATTGACACAGCTACTTATCAAGGTTTTCTAAAAACACTTTGCATTGCTGCGTTGACGTGTAAATACATGATTCAACAGTGCTCACGCAGAGCTCGACAGATGTTGCTCGATGGGTAACCCTGCCTGTCCAGTCCTGCAATAATATCTATATTTGCGGTACACATATGCAGTCATTAAAACATTTTTTTGTCAGTTACAATCATCTGATATGGAGTTGGAACAAACCACTCCCATCCAATGTTCTATTAAGAGACTCACCTGGTCAAAACCAATGTTCAAAATCAAACATTGCATTATTGGTATCAAGCTAAGAGGCCTAATGAGCCAGAAAAACATTTCCCATAGTATTACAGCAGCCCCACCATTCTTAACCCTTGATACCAGGTGTCACATAATTGAATGTGGACTTGCTACTTAACGCTAATTCCTGACTGCCATCTACATTAAGACAGGTTTAATCAATTTTTGTTATTTTATTCCCACTTCTGAACAGTCCGTTGTTGGTGTTCCTGTGGTCAATAGATTAGATTGTAGTGTGGAAGTCTGCTGCACTGTGTTTTTGACTGTTTGTGTCTTGCCTATTAGCTTGCTCTATATATATATATATATATATATATATATATATATATATATATATATATATATATATATATATATATATATATATATATATATATATATATATATATATATATATATATATATATATATATATATATATATATATATATATATACACTCACCTAAAGGATTATTAGGAACACCCGTTCAATTTCTCCTTAATGCAATGACCTACTCAACCAATCAGATGGCAGTTGCTTCAATGCATTTAGGGGTGTGGTCCTGGTCAAGACAATCTCCTGAACTCCAAACTGAATGTCAGAATGGGAAAGAAAGGTGATTTAAGCAATTTTGAGGGTGGCATGATTGTTGGTGCCAGACGGGCCGGTCTGAGTATTTCACAATCTGCTCAGTTACTGGGATTTTCACGCACAACCATTTCTAGGGTTTACAAAGAATGGTGTGAAAAGGGAGAAACATCCAGTATGTGCCAGTCCTGTGGGCGAAAATGCCTTGTTGATGCTAGAGGTCAGAGGAGAATGGGCCGACTCCTTCAAGCTGATAGAAGGGCAACTTTGACTGAAACAACCACTCGTTACAACTGAGGTATGCAGCAAATCATTTGTGAAGCCACAACACGCACAACCTTGAGGCGGATGGGCTACAACAGCAAAAGACCCCACCGGGTATCACTCATCTCCACTACAAATAGGAAATAGAGGCTACAATTTGCAAGAGCACACCAAAATTGGACAGTTGAAGACTGGGAAAATGTTGCATGGTCTGATGAGTCTCGATTTCTCTTGAGATATTCAGATGTTAGAGTAAAAATTTGGCGTAAACAGAATGAGAACATGGATCCATCATGCCTTGTTACCACTGTGCAGGCTGGTGGTGGTGATGTAATGGTTTGGAGGATGTTTTCTTGGCACACTTTAGGCCCCTTAGTGCCAATTGGGCATCGTTTAAATGCCACGGCCTACCTGAGCATTGTTTCTGACCATGTCCATCCCTTTATGGCCACCATGTACCCATCCTCTGACGGCTACTTCCAGCAGGATAATGCACCATGTCACAAAGCTCGAATCATTTCAAATTGGTTTCTTGAACATG
>JACXGM010012578.1:0-23856 GCA_016801145.1 Umbra pygmaea | reverse complement strand
TATATTATGGTTACCTGGGATTAGATGGGGGTATATTATGGTTACCTGGGATTAGATTGGGATATATTATGGTTACCTGGGATTAGATGGGGATATATTATGGTTACCTGGGATTAGATGGGGGTATATTATGGTTACCTGGGATTAGATGGGGGTATATTATGGTTACCTGGGATTAGATGGGGGTATATAATAAATTCACTGTATAGAAGGAAATAAGCAGCAGTGAACAATAAATAATTTTTTGTGAATAAAATACATTTGTGAAGTACTGTACAGACAGAACATATGTGCTATGATTATAATATCAGAGGTAAAGTGCACATGTTCCAGCTAAAAGCTCTTATGCTGAATGAGCATTGCTGAGCTACTGTGGGTAAAAGCATCTTCTAATGTGTCCTCAGCTTGAGAATGTTTGGGAGCAGTCTGGATTAGCTAGGCTAAAGTGCAAGAGCCCAAATTTAGTTCATTTGAAGAGTAGATCATGGTCAGTAGAGGACATCAGGTGTCCTAATGGTTAGGGTGTCAGACTTTATTCAAAGTTTACCGGTTTAACTGCTGAGTAGGCCCAATTATATGTTGGCCACAAGCAAGGCACTTCACCTAGGTTGCTCCAGGGGACGTTAACTGTAAGTCAGTATTGATAAGAGTATTTATTAAAATGTAAAATGCACGTTTAATGTTATTAATGCTGTCTTGCAGTGCAGACAGCCTCGTATTGAGGGGCCAGGTCTGTACAGATTAGTCTTATCGACGTAAAAGTGGATGAGGACTCTGCCAGCAACAAGTGCAACTTTATAAATATACACAAAGAATAGGGACAGCAACAATAGATACTGGCAGACCAGACCTGTAAACAGTCTGACTCATCACAAAGTCAGATAAATGGTTTTCAAACCAGGCCAGATTGTCCACTGAGAGCGCCATCTGACTAACCAGAATGCCAAAGATAATAAAGTCAAAGGCCTCAGCCAAATCAATAAACAAAGAACAACCACACACATTTGTTAGTTAAAGTAGTGATGATTTGGTTTATTAATGTACTTTACATAGTGAATTATGTTCCTATATGTTGGTGATCTGTGTACTTTAAATATTAAATGATGTTCTTAAATGTTGTTTAGTACCAGAAATATTAAAACACATACAATTCTTGGGTTGTGAAAAAAATAATATATATTTTGGATAATTGTCTAAACTGTTTACTTCGGGGAATCGGGGAAAAACAAAAAAAATTCTTCCATTGCAGAAGAAATGTTAAGGCATCAAAAAGAAGAAAATGAATCCTTTTCAAAGGGGTTGTTTATTTTGCCGTATATTGTATATTATCTGCATTATACAGGTCCTTCTCAAGAAATTAGCATATTGTGATAAAGTTCATTATTTTCCATAATGTAATGATAAAAATTTAACTTTCATATATTTTAGATTCATTGCACACCAACTGAAATATTTCAGGTCATTTATTGTTTTAATACTGATAATTTTGGCATACAGCTTATGAAAACCCAAAATTCCTATCTCAAAGTATTAGCATATCATGAAAAGGGTCTCTAAACGAGCTATTTACCTAATCATCTGAATCAACTAATTAACTCTAAACACCTGCAAAAGATTCCTGAGGCTTTTAAAAACTCCCAGCCTGTTTCATTACTGAAAACCGCAATCATGGGTAAGACTGCCGACCTGACTGCTGTCCAGAAGGCCATCATTGACACCCTCAAGCAAGAGGGTAAGACACAGAAAGAAATTTCTGAACAAATAGGCTGTTCCCAAAGTGCTGTATCAAGGCACCTCAGTGGGAAGTCTGTGGGAAGGAAAAAGTGTGGCAAAAAACGCTGCACAACGACAAGAGGTGACCGGACCCTAAGGAAGATTGTGGAGAAGGACCGATTCCAGACCTTAAATGACCTGTGGAAGCAGTGGACTGAGTCTGGAGTACAAACATCCAGAGCCACCGTGCACAGGCATGTGCAGGAAATGGGCTACAGGTGCCGCATTCCCCAGGTCAAGCCACTTTTGAACCAGAAACAGCGGCAGAAGCGCCTGACCTGGGCTACAGAGAAGCAGCACAACAAAACAACAACAAATTTTGCAAGTCATTCGGAAATCAAGGTGCCAGAGTCTGGAGGAAGACTGGGGAGAAGGAAATGCCAAAATGCCTGAAGTCCAGGGTCAAGTACCCACAGTCAGTGATGGTCTGGGGTGCCATGTCAGCTGCTGGTGTTGGTCCACTGTGTTTTATCAAGGGCAGGGTCCATGCAGCTAGCTATCAGGAGATTTTGGAGCATTTCAAGCTTCCATCGGCTGAAAAGCTTCATGGAGATGAAGATTTCATTTTTCAGCACGACCTGGCACCTGCTCACAGTGCCAAAACCACTGGTAAATGGTTTACTGACCATGGTATTACTGTGCTCAATTGGCCTGCCAACTCTCCTGACCTGAACCCCATAGAGAATCTGTGGTATATTGTGAAGAGGAAGTTGAGAGACGAAAGACCCAACACTCTGGATGAGCTTAAGGCCGCTATCGAAGCATCCTGGGCCTCCATCACACCTCAGCAGTGCCACAGGCTGATTGCCTCCATGCCACGCCGCATTGAAGCAGTCATTTCTGCAAAAGGATTCCCGACCAAGTATTGAGAGCATAACTGAACATATTTATTTGAAGGTTGACTTTTTCTTTTCTTTTTTTTGTATTGCAAACACTTCTTTTATTGGTCAGATGAAATATGTTAATTCTTTGAGATAGGAATTTTGGGTTTTCATGAGCTGTATGCCAAAATCATCAGTATTAAAACAATAAATGACCTGAAATATTTCAGTTGGTGTGCAATGAATCTAAAATATATGAAAGTTTAATTTTTATCATTACATTATGGAAAAAAATGAACTTTATCACAATATGCTAATTTCTTGAGAAGGACCTGTATTTGTTTTCTGTGATAGTAATTGACAATTTTGACAATACAACTGTATTTCAGTGCCATATTCACAGAGCAGAGAATCTACTGTAATTCACTGCTATTTTCATTCAGACTCCATTACTGGCCCAGTGTCAATAACATTTATTTTAATTTCATTTGAAAAGTGTTTGCAAACAGCACTCATGCTTGATGGTTATCACTCTGACATGAATGACATATTATTACATTGTTGAAATTCTACCTGCTTATGGCATTCTTAAAATTTGCATTGAATTACAGACTGCAACTGGCAGACGTTGACTGAAAAACCCTGGCAAACTGTGCTCTACTCGTGTCTATTTGTTCTTCATCCGGCAAGAAGAAAATAATTGACGCAAATAGCCATTCACGGAGATAGCTCTTTCAGGATATGAGCTCTGAATGCTAACATCATACATCAGATTATGTATCCATGATGTTGTCTGAGTTACTTCAGGCCACTTCTTGGAGGTCTAGTCAACATAAACTAGGCTTTATCAACAACTTACATGTTAATATTTGCACATGAATATTTATGTTCAGAATAATTATAGGACCGCCAGTTCTGGAGCACCAAAACACGAGACCCTCCTTCTATTCATTGGCTGATTCAGATCCAGAACACTAGGGGAGTGCGATTACCATCTTTAAAACCGAAAACATCCATTATTAACCCGAGAAAAACCAGGTCTGTTGAATTCAGTCATCAGTGAAAAGATCTATCCACTGACCTGGTATTCACTGGCGACCAGCGATGCCGTTGTCCCTGGTGTGACGTCAGACGGCTCAGTAGTTAAGGAGTCAGACTTATAGTCAGAAGGGTGCCGGTTTGATTCCTGACTGTGGCAAGTGGTGTTGTGTCCTGGAGCAAGGCACTTCACCCTACGTTGCTCCAGGGGTATGTCCCTGTATTCACTGTAAGTCGCTCTGGTTAAGAGCATCCGTTAAATGACTAAAAAAGTTTTTTTTAAATGACTTGACTGATGTGTGCTCTGAGTTTATGCTCTGGGGCATGCGGCCCTGACGGCAGTTTACCTGTGAACCTGCATTAATTTACAACAATATCACATTAAAGGACTTTACAACTGTACATTATCTTCTAAGTATGAAGAGATTTAAAATGTAATGACATATACATGGTGGGTTTCCATGGTGAGAAAGTGTCAATCAGGGCTAATAACTGAATTATAACTCAATCATCAGTTAGGATCGTGCCTATCAAGGATGAAGTAAATTTTTCAGCTCTAGCAGAGGTTCCCTGACAGGATTCATTAATAGAACTAATTACATGAAGTGTCCTTTTTATAGAGTATGAAGTGGACATATGTGCCACTAAACAACAAACAACTTTAAATGCCTTTCACAGACCATGACAATATCAAAATAATATTATTAACCTGGAAACAACATTATTACAAGTAAAGAACAAACAATGGCTGGTACAATGCTTGATACAGACTTGTAATTTGGAATAGTGCCATGAAACCTGATCATTTAGATGCATAGTGCAGATAAATGCAGTCTGTCCCGAGTCCCAAATGGCCCATTTCCCACTGAAGTGCACTACTTTAGACCAGTAACTCATGGCACCTGGTCAAATGTAGTGCACTATATGAAAATAAAGTAACATTTGGGAGGCAACAGAGCCTTAGGTTGCTAGGGACGGAAGGCACTTCTCACAGGGGATAGATGTTGAGAAATAGGTATTATGGATACGTCATACAGTGATGCCTGTGGTGATTTGGTGAAAAGTCAACCTCTAAGTATAGTCTCTTAAAAAGCATGTCAGTTCAGAGAAAGGCAGTGAGCCGCAGGTTTATTATAGCACCTATGGCCTGCTTGTCTTCAGTGTAATGACAGTGAACACTCGATGGGTAGAATGTGTGGTTTTCTGTGACAAAATTCAGGCTCTGGTGTTCACCTAAACAGACCCAAAATGTACATGTGAAATCATAGCATGCTTTTGCAATAATAAATGTGACCATATTTCGTACTATCATGTCATCACACTGCTTTGCATGTTCTGCCTTTATCTTGAATTGAAATACAATTAACAAGTATTTATAAACACTTCACATCTTAGAATTGATATGGTATAATTGATTAAAAAACAATAACACATTGTATAGCATAGTTAAATTGAGTGCTATTTGTTGGTGTTGATCCATGTTAGCAAAGTTAATAAACCGTGCTCTCTGGAATATGCTATTAAGTTGCTGCAGTGCAGATAGCCGTAAAGCTGCCCGGTGGCAGTTGCGTTCTCGATAGGAGCTGGGACACAAACAGCATTAGACTATCACTTGGCAACAAACAGTGGCACTCTCAGATGATTAGGAAATAGCCTGAAGGCAGGAGAATGCAGTGCTAAAACAGTCCGCCATTTTGAGGGCCAATGGGCCATGATGTAATCAAATATGAAGTTGATCGGCATTGTTTCAGGGACCACAACATTGCATTGACACCAAAAGACACAGCAGTTAATATCTGTAATGGAACAGATAGTGTTTTCCTAAGATTGTGATTGGTGTATATGGGTGTGTGCATGTCTGTGTAATATGCATTAACTTTAGAGATGGGGTTATGATAACTGTTATAATAACGACACAGGCCTGATTCTAACGTAATTGTTAAGATTAGAAAAAAATGTAATTAATTGGTCTTTAATAGCATCAAATCCATGAAAAATATAAAAATTAAAAGTAATTACATTCATATCGCTAACTTCAGACATCTCAGCAGCTTGCTCGATCTGTCTCCCTTCTCAAGGAGTCCGTCTTCGCAGCAGTAAATATGGAGCGGAACGTGGAGCGAATCAGCGTTAAGAATGTGTCTGTGGACGGAACTCTGAGTCAGTCGAATCGGGTAGGCAGTCAGATCAGGCTCTGACAACGGTCATGTTTCCGACACAACAGTCTAAATTGCTCAGAGCTTTCTGTAATGCCCAACTCGGCCACCGTAACTGTCCATAGAAATATAAACATATACCGCAAAAAAAAACTAAATTAAGGGGAAGACATTCTTTTGATTTCCCAATCTTTATTTGTCCCATTTTATTCTCCAATCAACTTGATTAAAATATTAACTTGATTCAAAACAGTTTGTAGTTTTCGAAATGTTGTGGGATTAACACATAGGCCCCGAATTCTAGGCCCCGAATTCTATAGCTGCACATTCGTCTTGGCAAAATGCATACAGGTCATGCAAAGTCTTTGGTCGTCTTGTATGAACCGCACGTTCGAGATCTCCCCAGAGTGGCTCGATGATATTAAGGTCAGGAGACTGTGATGGTCACTCCAGAACCTTCACCTTTTTCTCCTGTAATCACTGGAGGGTCATCTTGGCCTTGTGCTTACAGTCATTTTCATTAGCCGCTTTCCGACCAAGTAGTTACAGGAATGTAGTTATAGGAACAGTCCACTTCTAAACAGTTCTACTAACTACTCTCCCCCAAAACCGGTTTTGCTATTTGCATTCGCACTGGTCAAATGGCCATAGGAACTGGTAGGAGGGGTAAGAGAGTGACGCAGACAACGCAACAGGCTTTTATAGCTTCATCTCTATACTTTAGCATAGCGCCACATATAACAACATTTCACAGTTTAATGTTTGTAACACTGGGTGTATGATTGGAGATAAGTGTGTAAATCATCTTATGTCTATGCGGATGATCTGGTTGTTTTCCTGGTTCCTTCAGCGGCTTGCTGTTCGCTCAGATTACGAGGCTGAAAAAGACATCCAATACAATTTTTTAAAAAATTATGTTGTGTTGATAATATAGTCCTACGGAGAACCGCGGCATTTAAAAACTAGGCTGGAGTCATAAAAATTGAATAGCTACTTAACACAGAAACACAAAAGATGAAGGCTCCAGCATAATATGTAGTATTATACGCAACAGAAAAACGAAGCGACCGGCCAATTGGACCAATCAACATAGACCTAGGAAAAGGGAAAAGGGAAAGACCCTGCTCTGGAGTAGGAGCTAAAAAGGTAATAGGAACGGCGTGTGTGTACAGTCCGGGGCAGCTCTAACCTACTCCCCATCTCCCTGTAAACAAAAGAAAAAAAGAATTAATACAAAAGACAAATAATACTAAGGTCACAACTCTATTACAATGGGACTAATACCAGTACAAGATACAGTGCCTTGCGAATATATTCGGCCCCCTTTAACTTTTCAACCTTTTGGCACATTTCAGGCTTCAAACATAAAGATATGAAACTGTAATTTTTTGTGAAGAATCAACAACAAGTGGGACACATGAAGTGGAATGAAATCTATTGGATATTTCAAACTTTTTTAACAAATAAAAAAAGTTTGATTTTGGTTTCATCTGACCAGAGCACCTTCTTCCACATGTTTGGTGTGTCTCCCAGGTGGCTTGTGGCAAACTTTTAACAACACTTTTTATGGATATCTTTCAGAAATGGCTTTCTTCTTGCCACTCTTCCATAAAGGCCAGATTTGTGCAGTACGACTGATTGTTGTTCTATGCACAGACTTGCCCACCTCAGCTGTAGATCTCTGCAGTTCATCCAGAGTCATCTTGGCTGCATCTCTGATCAGTCTTCTCCTTGTATGAGCTTAAAGTTTAGATGGACGGCCGGGTCGTGGTAGATTTGCAGTGGTCTGATACTCCTTCCATTTCAATATTATCGCTTGCACAGTGCTCCTTGGGATGTTTAAAGCTTGGAAAATCTTTCTGTATCCAAATCCGGCTTTGAACTTCTCCACAACAGTATCTCGGACCTGCCTGGTGTGTTCCTTGTTGTTCATGATACTCTCTGTGCTTTCAACGTACCTCTGAGACTATTACAGTGCAGGTGCACTTATACAGAGTTGATTACACACAGGTGGATTCTATTTATTATCATTAGTCATTTAGGTCAACATTGTATCATTCAGAGATCCTCACTGAACTTCTGGAGAGGGTTTGCTGCACTGAAAGGGGCTGAATAATTTTGCTCGCCCAATTTGTCCGTTTTTTATTTGTTAAAAAAGTTTGAAATATCCAATAACTTTCGTTCCACTTCATGATTGTGTCCCACTTGTTGTTGCTTCTTCACAAAAAAGTTTTAAAACAGTTTTATATCTTTATGTTTAAAGCCTGAAATGTGGCAAAAGGTCGAAATGTTCAAGGGGGCCGAATTCTTTCGCAAGGCACTGTATATCATCAAATCTACTGACAAAACTTTTCACTCTTTCTCACAATCAAACCTAATAACAAGCTATTTTTAGCTAATGCTAAACACCAACAGCCATCTGGTTAACACAGACAGAATGTCATCCCCTACTAACTACCATAATTGTGGCCACAAAAACACATGTGGAAACACAGACCAAACAGGGCTCACACATCTGAGTGCCAGCAGAGAGAGACCATTCACACACAAAATGACACGATTCATACAGACGGAGAGCAGACGGAGGTCATGATGGCATAGATGATGATTGTAACCAGGTGAACATGAGGGGAGGGAGGGGTCGTTGATAAGTGATGATTGGGTAATGATGAGGAGATGATTTGCGCCACCTGTGGGTAATTGACACACAGAGCAAAGACAAACACACAGAGAACAGGAACAGAGAACAGGGCATACAGAAATCCACATACACTTAGACTGGGGGATAAAACAATCATGCTGGAAAATACAAAATAGTCCAGCTTTCAAGCAGAAGAATGTATATTTTCTTCCAGTATTGTCTGATAACATGCTGCATTCATCTTGCCATCAATGTTCACAAGGTTCCCCATGCCCTTAGAGCTCACACACCCCCAAAACATCAGTGAGCCACCACCATGCTTCACAGTGGGGATGGTATTGTTTTGACTATAGGCCTTGTTCATCCCACTCCAAACATAGCGCTTATGGTTATGACCATAAATCTCTACTTTGTCTCGTCACTTCAAATTACAGTGTTCCAGAAGCTGTGAGGTGTGGCAAGGTGTTGTAGAGCATATTGTAACCTGGCTTTTTTGTGGCACTGGTGCAGTAAAGGCTTCTTTCTGGAAACTCAACCAAGCATCTCATTTTTGTTCAAGTATCATCGTATTGTGCTCCTTGAAACAACCCCACCATCTTTTTCCAGGGCAGCCTGTATGTACCTATGGGTTTTTCTTTGTATCCTCAACAATTCTAGCAGTTTTGGGTGAGATTTTTCTTGGTCTACCTGATCTTAGCTTGGTATCATGAGATCCCTGAATTGTCACTGTCTCCCTATTGGAACCTGAAACACTCTGTCCGTGTTTTATGTGTTTAGTGTATTATCTGCATCATCAGCCTCACGTGGCAGTGGTAATTTTGATGAAGTCTTTACTAGTTAAACGCTGTTTATTTCAACTGTCCTTCGCGTGTCTCCTGTAATCCACACTACACCCATGGAAGAGGACAAGTGTTACATTAATGAGTGATTGAACAGTACTGACTGACATTTTCAAGGCTTTGGATATCGTTTTACATCCTTTTCCAACTTTATGCAGGTTCAGTAGCTTATTACACAAATCTTTTGACAGTTCTTTTCTGGTCCCCATGACTCAGTATCTAGCCTGTTCAGTGCATCCACGTGAGAGCTTACAAACTCATTGACTATTTATACACAGATTTTAATTGCAATTGAAATTGCCACATGTGTAGAAAATAAACCTTTAATTGCAATTTTAAACCTGTGTAGGCAAAAATCCAAGGGTATGTAAACTTTTGTTTAGAGCCATTTGGGTGATTTCTGTTATCAGTATGATTTACAAAGGAGCCAAACAACTGTGTGATAATTAATGGCTTCATATGAGCACTATCCTTACAAAACAGTCAGATTGTTTGCATGAACAGTCAAATTGTCAAAATCAATGCTGAAATTTTGAAATTTCTGCCAGGGTATGCAAACTGTATGTTATCAACATTCAACACTAATGCAAGTACTCTTTAATTACTGATACACTTGCTTCAATGAAACATATACAAGCTAGATATTTTGTCATGTAAACAGCGTATATGACTACAAGTCAATGGAAGCTGTATCAATAGTCTACATGTCAACCATAAAATTCCCTAAAAACAACCTAAACACCTCCAAATCGTGTGATTGTTGTCTGGTGGTGGTTGTTTAATATTAGAATAGGAAAAATTGGGTAGGTGATTACAGTAGCTCTATAAAAGAGATGGTAGAATTAAATTCCTGTTTCCTAATAGTTGATTGTTCTTAGGGGTGATTGCAAATCATTAGCAACAAATTAAAATAACAACAACGTATCCAAGCAACCAGCCTACAAAAGCTGCCCATGAGGCCCCATGCAAATGAACTTGAACGCCTTTCAAGGTCAGCAAATTTCTGGCATTTCCAGTCAATAATTTATTAATTGTTTACTATAAAGTATCATAAGTGTTATAATTATACATTGGTGTTTTTGTTTAGATAGATGTACAGTATGTCAGGGTTATCAACATAAAACACTGAGGAAGAGTCCCTTATAACCTCTCTGCTTTTCAAAGCTTATTGGTGCAAAAGGCACTCCACATTTCTCAATTAATGTGGTTTTGAAAAGGGAACATGCATAAGGACACAGAGTATGCAGTTCAAGTCTTCCCCATCTAGTCTAATGATAACACTGTTTAGAGAGCTGTTCTTCGGTTGATAGACCACAGGTCTCCAATCGGACCTAAAGGCCATTTTGTTTATTGCAACCATGTACTGCAAACTTCCCTGCATATGGGTGCAATTCATGATGATGTAGAACTGAAAAACAGGACCTCATAGTGTAGGAATTTAATAACCAGGTGCTAGAGAATGGCCCTTCTAATACCAGGGGCTGTGGGTTTGAGTCCCAGATACTTTCTATAATGTCTGTGTTAAAAGACTGAAATGTAATGCTTCTTAATTACACATTATTCCATGATTAGTTCTTTCTCATCTGTAGGTCCAAGGACCCAGGCCGCAAGGGCCTCTTGAGAGTTGCTCACCTAAAGAGGAGCCCAAACCTGAATCGTCCCAATCAGGGGCCGGTATCACAAACATTTTCTTAAGATAAAACTTAAGCAAAATTGCAAAGAAAAAATTTGGAAGTTCTTTACAAAGTGCGTAAATGTAATTTCCTAATATTTTCTTAAGAACACTTACATTTCGCAAATATTTTTAAAACAGTGTGAAGTGGCTGACACATGGTGTGAAAACTTCTCTCGACATGAGCTTGAGGAAATGGTCGAAGAGATCATGCAGAGAAAATGTAGGCTACAATAATAATAAGTTGACAAGCTGAAATTACCAAAAACAATCATGAAGGTGATTTCTGGAAAGGGGAAAACATTCAAAACATAGGAAAAAAATCCAAAGCACTGTTCTAGAAATGTTTTTAAGAGCCTTTATATAGATGGCTATTTCATGTAGAAATATGTACATATATATATATATATAAATTTGACTAGGCAGTAACCCACGTGTAGCAGCACAAAAGGCCTTCTTCAGGGCAGGGATTATTTCATTGGTCAACTAGAATTATATTTGTTGGTGAATTTTGACAGGGTTGTAACACAAAAAATCTGAGAGCGCAGGAGAAATCTGAGACGAGTAGATTCGCAAGTGCACAGAAGCAACCTGAGGGCTAGAAGGTTTGAAGCTAAGAGCAGGAAATCTGTCCAAGCAACAACATATCTGAATCCAAGCATGAAGTTTGAGCACAAGCACAGCAAATCCAAGCGCGAGCAGTGGCTATTTGAGTGTGAAAGCAAGGCTTTGAGGAAAATTATTACAAAATCTGAATATAAATTACAAATGCTCTCAAATTGAAAGACGTGCTCTTGAATAAAGATAGAAATAGAACTCTATAAATGTTGACCCTTAAAATTAAAGCTTATTTGCTTATTGTTAATACATTTTAATTTCTTAAACTTTTATAATATTGTCGGTAAGGTTTTTTATTTGTCAACATCTTCTCGTGTTCTTTCAGGTCACATCCACATGCTCCAGGTGTTTGTCATTGTTTATTTTTCACATATGCCACCCGAGTTCAACTCCATGGATCCAGCATGTCTGTTATTCAACTTTGTAATATATTATTTCTATTAGGGCAGATTTAATAGAATCCTGTAGCAACTTGTATGAAACAATAAAAATCTAGTTGATATTTTGCAGTGGAAATTGGACGCTATAGCTTGCTAGACTTTGAATACAAGTTTGCAGTGAACTCAAATTCAGATATGGCCAGTGTGCTGTAACAGACAAATTTAGTTGGTCAGAATATTATGGACAGGATATCGAGGCGTAGTCGGGGTGGGGATGGGTTGCAGTTCGGTGGGCTGAGGATCTCATCACTGCTTTTTGCAGATGATGTGGTCCTGATGGCATCATCGGCCTGTGTCCTTCAGCACTCACTGGATCGGTTCGCAGCCGAGTGTGAAGCGGCTGGGATGAGGATCAGCACCTCTAAATCTGAGGCCATGGTTCTCAGCAGGAAACTGATGGAGTGCCTACTCCAGGTAGGGAATGAGTCCTTACCCCAAGTGAAGGAGTTCAAATATCTTGGGGTCTTGTTCGCGAGTGAGGGAACAATGAGCCGGGAGATTGGTTCGGAGAATCGGCGCAGCTGTGGCGGTATTACACTCAATATATCGCACCATTGGGACAAAAAGAGAGCTGAGCCAGAAGGCAAAGCTCTCGATCTAAATGTTACTGGCGCTATAATACACCTGTACCACAATGGAAAATTCTGTATATACAATAAATATTGCCTGACAACTCTAAAAGTATCTTGTTCATATCAGTGACGGTACCATAGGAGATCCTTGCAGATGATCCCCCAGCATGGAGAATCATAAAACATTTAATTTGTAATGGTATTACATTTGTCATTTAGCAGATGCTCTTATCCAGAGCGACTTACAATAAGTACAGGGACATCCCCCTGGTGTAACACAGATTAAAGTGCCTTGCTCAAAGACACAATGACATTTGACACTGTCAGGACTCAAACCGGCAACCTTCCCTAACCACAGAGCCATCTGATGCCCTGAGTGAGAGCGGTGTGAATTGCAGTGGTAAAGGCATTCTCTGTGGATTTATCAGGGCGTTATACAAACTGAGGAGGGTCCAGCGTGTCATGAAGGTAGAAGACAACATGATCGCTGACTAGTCTCTCAAAGCATTTCATGATGACAGTGAATCCTTCATGATGAGAATGAGTCTTTCTGTGAATAGAAGTTGATAGACCTGACCTCTACATGGTCTAAAGTGAAACATGCCACCTTTCAGCACCATTAAATACAGGGTTACGCCTTATTGCTCTGGGACAGTGTTGTCAGCTATGTGTGAAAAAAGGGTCCAAAAGTCTGTGCCAAACACATGACAATATTAGTGACCAGACTAGGCCTATTTTCGGCTGTCCAATGTGAGGACTTAATATCTGCTGCCCCCTTGTGGTTGTATAGGGTAATTCAACAGTTCAGCCAACTGCCTCGCAAAAAGGCAAACAACACATTTGAATAAAACAGAAAATAATTTATTTATGTAAAACACTGTTACATGTAGATTTACTATATGCAGGACCAGTCTTACATCATACAGTCTGGATACTATTAATAGTTCCTCATTGTCTTGATATTTTAAAAATACAATTTATATTGGACAATGTTTCCTTACAATATCAAGTGCTTTGTTACACACAAAACATGGCCTAAAAATGCATATTTTTTATTAAAGTTGGACTGGTGCATGCCGTCAACAAACACAGTGGAAGAAATGTCTTCATTGGAATTCCTGTAACACATCACAAAATAGGCACTGTATAGTGTTTGGAATCAGGGTGTTATCTAAATATATTTTTATATTTAAAATAAAATAAAAAAACAATTTGTACAGCTTTTGTAAGCTATTAACTATAAAGAAAAAACATTTTGCACACCTCTAGTGGTTGGACAGGTGCGTAAGATCAATCGTGACGGATCAGAAACTTCCCGCACAATGACTTTTTCACGAGCAATAATTTCTTAGTAAAAACAACAATGTCTCGGTCTCAGACCTTCAGTAGGTAAATACCTGAGACCAAAACATTGTTTTTTTACTATTAACTGAAAGAGAATGGAGTTTTGATTTCACAGACGCAAGGTTCTACTAATGCCCCTTTAAATTATGAATATATTTTGATTTGATAATTGTATATTCTTGCCTAATTTATACATTTGTTTGTTGATCTAAATGCTTATCCCAAGTCACATTGTGAATGAGACTAAAACTATAAATTCTGTGATCAGGTGGAACACGACGCGGTCAGCGGTAAGGTGGGCCACAGCCTACCAGTGTATGTGTATCCTGATGACATCGCTATAGGCCAGGGTTCAGCAGTCCTGGAGGGCCGAAACACTTCTGATTTTTGGTTTCTCTTTCTAATAAGGGACTGGTTTATACCTGGGAAAGCAGGTGATTGCAAATAACTACTAGATAAAATAAAAAATCTGAAGTGTTTCGGCCCTCCAGGACCGAAGTTGCCTACACCTGCTATAGGCTATCATATCTGTTCCCTCATAGGTCACACAATCACTATTCAATTCATACATTAATCTAAGTTATTGCTAAAAAGACTCAAAAAGGAATAATGTGATTGAAATCTATGAAGTTTACTAAATGACAAAACAGAGAGAACAAACATCTTTAAGAGAGAGGGAGGCTCATATCCATGGCTTCCAATGCAATTCACTTGTACATAATGGTATCGCATTATGCTCCTGTCTTTGTCTTTCTATCAGAATGTTCTAGTACATTCTCACAGGTGATAAACAACATTCTCTCTCCTCTCTCTGTTCCTTCTCTCTCTAATTGCCCCGTCTCTGTTTCTTCGTTCACTGTTAGTCTTACCTCTTTTCCTCCTCTTACCTCATCTCCTCTCTTTCCTCTCTATATCTCCTCTCTCTGTGCTCTCTGCATAATTGTCTGTCTCACCTCTGTCTGTCGAAATGAAGTTAAAATGGAAAAAAGACAGCTTAGCACACCACATCCGGTCAAGACGCCGGTCACACTATAAGGCCTATAGGTTAACCCTTTCAGACAAACCATTAAAATAAATTATTTAGCATGCATTCAATGTTTAGGTATCCAGTCTGAATGCTATAACCTATCTACAACTTTAAGTTAATTGACTTAATACTGTCTGTGGGCCAGTACCATTTCGGGAAGGGCAAGGAAGAGGGGGGCCTCCCCCATTAATAATTTCAAATGTTAGCCAGTCAAGTAAGAGTCAACAAGCCCAGTTATTTCTCTAAGGACTTTATTATGTCTGGGATTCGAAGCCATGTAGCATCATCCACAATTAGTTGTGAAGACATTATACTCTAGATTGTGTTTTATTGGTGAGCTAATTATGATGAATTAAACTCTATTTCAGGCTACACAGCAAACGCGGCTGGTTAATATTATTATAACAACTAGTAGTGACTAGCAAAGGGAACTTGTTGTCATTAACTTTCAGTGGCTTAAATGCCAGAGAATGCATAAAATTACATCCAGTTATTTATCTTACAATATATCCTGAATTTTACTTGTAATATGGGCAAATGAGAAAAGGTATATACGACTTGCAACTTCTTGTCTGAAAGGGGTAACATAATCAACGCCGTGGCTTGTTGAGTCAGTGGCATGAATCTACTGTGAACCAAATTAACATAAAATAATAAACAGTTTAGTACTGTTTTTGAAGCTCACTCACTTTGGGCTTTTCATTATTTCTTAGCCGAGGTCGTTTGCTGGCACCAGGAGGGCTGCGGCTGCTGTCTTGACCGCGCTTAACTGGCGAAAATCTATTTTTAAAATCCATTCATTACATGAGACGCGAGAGTGTAGGCTGGGGGCGGAGCGCTATGTCGTGACAACATCTCCTCATTCTCAATACCATAAAGCAGAGCAATATGGATAGACTTCGCCTTACATCTTTAACAACCTATGAAACCAATAATGAACAATATGAAACTCAAACGACATACGCTTAATGTAGAATGGCTTTGGAACGACATGCTATTTAGAGGTGGATAAATAGGTAGTATGAAAACAGTAAATATCCAGCCATCTCCTTGTCATCCATTAACACAGGTACTTTCATTAACAATAATAAATATGTGTTAGTGTGATTTAGCGTAAGTTTAGCATGCTAGCACAAACAGGCTGTTGATCGGGTTAGGATTTTATGCATTCACGTTTCATCGTTCGATTTATTACAGGACCATTTCAGACATTCATGCTTGGTCAGTCAGCTCTACATATTTTGATGCTTGTGTGGTGTACATAACAGGTGGCACGTTCACTCTTCTTCTCAGCTGGCAGAGTATCACGATGGCCAAGGCAGCACCAGAACCCTGAAGACAAAATTCCAGCAGTTGATTAGTTGAGTGTGAAAGATAACATTTAAATCTACATACACTACCGGACCGGTCAAAAGTAAAAAAACATGGATTTTCATACTTTTGATAAAAACATTCAGCAAATGGCATTAAATTGATTTAAATTATTAACAAAGATATTACCAATGTTGCAAATGTCTATCACAGTTTGAAATTCATAATTAATTATTGGCCCTACAATGACTAAGCAAAATTTCCAGCAGCCATTAATTCAGTGTCCTAATGATAAAACCTTAAGCTCATCCATGATCAATCATGTTTTAACTATAATTCCTGATCAGTTTAATGCCACATTAGTTGATATAAAAATTACGACAGTTTTGTTTTATGCTCTACACAGTCCTGTACATATACACTGCTCAAAGAAATTAAGGGAACACTAAGATAACACATCCTAGATCTGAATGAATGAACTAATCGTATGGAATACTTTCGTCTTTACATAGTTGAATGTGCTGACACCAAAACCACACAAAAATTATCAATGGAAATCAAATTTATCAACCCATGGAGGTCTGGATATGGAGTCACACTTAAAATCAAAGTGGAAAACCACACTACAGGCTGATCCAACTTTAATGTAATGTCCTTAAAACAAGTCAAAATTAGGCTCAGTAGTGTTGTGTGGTCTCCACGTGCCTGTATGACCTCCCTACAACTCCTGGGCATGCTCCTGATGAGGTGGCGGATGGTCTCCTGAGGGGATGTCCTCCCAGACCTGGACTAAAGCATCCGCCAACTCCTGGAGAGTCTGTGGTGCAACGTGGCGTTGGTTGATGGAGCGAGACATGATGTCCCAGATGTGCTCAATCAGATTCATGTCTGGGGAACGGGCGGGTCAGTCCATAGCATCAATGCCTTCCTCTTGCAGGAACTGCTGACACACTCCAGCCACATGAGGTCTAGCATTGTCTTGCATTAGGAGGAACCCAGGGCCTACCGCACCAGCATATGGTCTCACAAGGGGTCTGAGGATCTCATCTCGGTACCTAATGGCAGTCAGGCTACCTCTGGTGAGCACATGGAGGGCTGTGCGGCCCCCCAAAGAAATGTCACCCACACCATTACTGATCCACCGCCAAACTGGTCATGCTGGAGGATGTTGCAGGCAGCAGAACTTTATCCACGAAGTCTCCAGACTCTGTCACGTCTGTCACATGTGCTCATTGTGAATCTGTTTATATTTGTGAAGAGCACTGGGCGCCAGTGGCAAATTTGTCAGGCCCTCATACCACCCTCATGGAGTCTGTTTCTGACCATTTGAGTGGACACATGGACATTTGTGGCCTGCTGGAGGTCATTTTGCACGGCTCTGGCAGTGCTCCTCCTGCTCCTCCTTGCACAAAGGCGGAGGTAGTGGTCCTGCTGTTGGTTTGTTGCCCTCCTACGGCCTCCTCCATGTCTCCTGATATACTGGATTGTCTCCTGGTAGCGCCTCCATGCTCTGGACACAGCAAACCTTCTTGCCACAGCTCGCATTGATGTGCCATCCTGGATGAGCTGCACTACCTGAGCCACTTGTGTGGGTTGTAGACTTCGTCTCATGCTACCACTAGAGTGAAAGCACAGCCAGCAATCCAAAGTGACCAAAACATCAGCCAGGAAGCATAAAAACTGAGAAGTGGTCTGTGGTCACCACCTGCAGAACCACTCCTTTATTGGGGGTGTCTTGCTAATTGCCTATAATTTCCACCTGTTGTCTGTTCCATTTGTACAACAGCATGTGAAGCATTTGCACAACAGCATGTGAAGTTGATTGTCAATCCGTGTTGCTTCCTGAGTGGACAGTGTGATTTCAAAGAAGTGTGATTGACTAAACTACATTAGCAGCAGATTTTGTTTGATATATTGAAAGTTTGTGACCAACATTTGTCACCTCTGGTGACGTAGCAGCCAGCTAGCGACGATGTATGATAACGTAACTGTAACCAAGTAGTGTCTCATTTCATAGGGTTTCATCCCTGTCCTCGGTTTCAAGGGACAAGGGCTAAAGGGTGTTTTATGGTTCTGCGTCAAAACGACGGCGTACCCACGTAGACCTCTCTTTGTCAACGCGGACCCTCCGCCGTACCCTCCGCCATCGAGTGACGCGCACCTCTCCAAAAATGTAACTTGCCCGTCGAGGCTACGCAAGGACTGTGATTGGTCAGGTTAATACATCCTTCCGAAATGTAGCTTTTCCGGTTTTCCTCTCCCTACATACCGCCATTGTTTTTGCTACTAGGTGTTTTGTGAAAAGGACAAAATTATGGATGAATTTCGAATGTAAGGTAAATATAAGTTCGTTTTTTACCTCTGTTTATGTGGGCTACTAAGCTAGCTAGCTAAAAATTACATCAGGTTGTCCATATACATTTCGCCATGGTATGTCTGTGCAAACAAAATGTAACAAAACATGACGAAAATGCGGTTTTCATAATGCTGCTAATTGCATATCTTTTTATTATTTAGAGATGGTGTAGCATAGGAATTTCCACAGTGTGGGGTTAATAATCAGGGTTCTAAATTAGCACCATTTACCAGCCAAACACTGGTAAAATATTGTTGTCCATATACAACCATATTAGATTATATTAGGTAGATTAACTTCACTCACCAGCCAAAAAACTGTAGTAATCTATTGAGTGGCTGGTAAAATTTTAACATTCACTAGGCGTTTGGCTGGTGGATGAAATCGTTAATTTTGAACCCTTTTAACAATGTCTATTTCATCAACCAATCATTGTTGTCTTTGTACAGTACAGTACTGTGAAATACATATACTTCTGCCTCATGACGTCTTTGTACACACTGACTTGCACAGCATATTATTTTCAGTATCTTATCTACTGTTATTTGCCCAATAACCGTTTGCACAGTCATACTCACTTGTTAATTTATTACATTGCATTTGCCTGCCACTTTAGATACCAATTAGATCTACCTCTGAAACGTATTTCTTTGCACTAATTGTACATGTACTTAAACTTTTCTTGTGCAATTTTGACTGTATCTTTTTTTTCCTCTCTTTACCCTTTGTGTAATTCTTGTGTATTTGTATACATGTGTACCGCGGTCTGAACTTGCACCTTTTTGCTTGATCTTGTGGTTTATTATGCATTTTAGAAAATATACTATGTTTATAACACTATATAAATGTAAGAGTAAAACCTAATCGATCTATCTGTCATAACAGGGCCAAGTATGATGCCTGGAATCTCTAATGCAAGTCAGGTTGGTTTAATTCCTGTCCAGACAGCCACTTGGTGTACACAGCACTTAATACAGCCATGTTCCCTACATTATATATAACCTCACCTGCACAGCCATTGTATACACAACCACCACCTGTGCCTGTTGTGTGTATCACCCCAGCTTCAATGGTAGCCGAGTCCCCTGTGTCCCGGGTGGAGTCCAAATAGAAGAGGAACCAGGATGACTGGCCGGTTAAATACTAGGCCACCGTATAGACGCCAGTCAGATACCCTGATCACTAGGCCACCGTACAGATGCCAGTCAGATACCCTGATCACTAGGCCACCGTACAGACGCCAGTCAGACACACTGATCACTAGGCCACCGTACAGATGCCAGTCAGACCCCCTGATCACTAGGCCACCGTACAGACGCCAGTCAGATACTGGTGAAAATATACTATGCATTTTAGAAAATTTACTATGTTTATAAAACTATAAATGTAAGAGTAAAACCTAAACGATCTATCTGTCATAACAGGGCCAAGTATGATGCCTGGAATCTCTAACGCAAGTCAGGTTGGTACAATTCATGTCCAGACAGCCACTTGGTGTACACAGAAATTAATACAGCAATGATCCCTACATTATATACAACTGCATAGCAATTGTATACCAAACCACCACCTGTGCCTGTTGTGTGTAGCTCCCCAGCTTCAATGGTAGCAGAGACCTGTGTCCCGGGTGTAGTCCAAACAGAAGAAGAACCAGGATGACTGGCTGGTTAAGCAGACGGCACTGCTAGACAAACGCAGGGTGGACCTACCGGCTGGTGCAGGACCCCGGCGGCGAGTGTAGCAGATTTGGCCAGACAGTGGCTGATCTGCTATGGAGGGTTACCATTGTCCTTCTAGCTATTTTCTTCTCAAGCAAATATTCAAAAATAATAACAGTTCTCATATAGTCTGTGTCATGGTTGCAAGTATTTTTTATGTGGGGTGACTTTGTCTTTCTAGTTTCAGCACATGCTATTTAAAAGTTATGTGAATGGCCCTGCTCAAGACCAGTGGTTCCCAAACCTCTCCACAAAGACTGAGTCTATACTTTTATGGGGCAAAACATTTGTTAATGTTTAATCTCGAGAAGGGCTTTTGGGCAAACCTGATGGACTCTACATAACCTGCATTTGTTACATTCATCATTCAACCTGAATATTGGTTTGTAGAAGCCTAGAAGAAGCACCTCTGCCATTAATATTATCCATCAACAGATGTGTATTCAAGTTGAAATCCAGTAGGTGACTTCACTTTTACTGGAGTAGGGTTTTAGTACAGCATTTCTACTTCTACTCAGGTATCAGTCTCCCAATACATTTTACACCTCTGAGAGGCACAGCAGAACAAACTGTACGCCTCAGTGTACACTCACTCCTCCCTAAACTCTAAAAGCAATGATACTCAGTCCCTAAATCTGTGTGTAATCTAGGTCTGCGTGTAATCTAGGTCTGCGTGTGATCATGGTCTGCATGTGATCTCGGGCTGCATGTGATCTCGGGCTGCATGTGATCTAGGTCTGCATGCCGTCTAGGTCTGCTTGGGATCTTGATCTGCGTGTGATCTAGGTTTGCATGTAGGTTTGTGTGTGATCTAGGTTTGCGTGTGATCTAGGTTTGCCTGTGATGTAGGTCTGCATGTGATGTAGGTCTGCGTGTGATCTAGGCCTGCGTGTGATCTAGGTTTGCGTGTGATCTAGGTTTGCGTGTGATTTACTTCTGTGTGTGATCTAGGTCTGCGTGTGATGTACGTCTGCGTGTGACGTAGGTCTGATGTGATCTAGGTCTACGTATGATCTAGGTCTGCATGTGATCTAGGTATGTGTGTGATCTAGGTATGCTTGTGATCTAGGCCTGTGTGTGATTAGGTCTGCGTGTGGTCTAGGTTTGCGTTTCATCTAGGTTTGCCTGTGATGTAGGTTTGCGTGTGATCTAGGACTGTATGTGATCTAGGACTACATGTGATCTAGGTCTACATGTGATTATTGTCTGCATGTGAGCTAGGTCTACATGTAACCCAGGTCTGTGTGTGATCTAGGTCTACATGTGATTATGGTCTCTATGTAATCTAGGTCTGCAGGTGATTTACTTCTGTGTGTGATCTAGATCTGCGTGTGATGTAGGTCTGCGTGTGATGTAGGTCTGATGTGATCTAGGTCTACGTATGATCTAGGTCTGCATGTGATCTAGGTATGTGTGTGATGTAGGTATGCGTGTGATCTAGGTCTGCGTGTGTTCTAGGTTTGCGTTTTATCTAGGTTTGCCTGTGATGTAGGGTTGCGTATGATCTAGAACTGTATGTGATCTAGGACTACATGTGATCTAGGTCTAAATGTGATTATGGTCTGCATGTGAGCTAGGTCTACATGTAACCTAGGTCTGTGTTTGATCTAGGTCTACATGTGATCTTGGTATGTGTGTGATGTAGGTATGCGTGTGATCTAGGTCTGCGTGTGTTCTAGGTTTGCTTTTCATCTAGGTTTGCCTGTGATGTAGGTTTGCGTGTGATCTAGGACTGTATGTGATCTAGGACTACATGTGATCTAGGTCTAAATGTGATTATGGTCTGCATGTGAGCTAGGTCTACATGTAACCTAGGTCTGTGTGTGATCTAGGTCTACATGTGATCTTGGTCTGCATGTGATCTAGGTCTGCATGTGATCTAGGTCTGCATGTGATCTAGGTCTGCGTGTGATTTAGCTCTGCGTGTGATCTAGGTCTGCAGGTGATCTAGGTCTGCGTGTGATCTAGGTCTGCAGGTGATCTAGGTCTGCGTGTGATCTAGGTCCGCGTGTAATCTAGGTCTGCGTGTGATCTAGAAATACATACCCATAACACTGTAATTGAGAGAAGTATTCCTAGAACCCAGTTCATCATAAAGTTCATGTCAGCAATCAGCAATGGGAAGCATGGCTGAAATAGAAGAATTAAATAACATTGTGATTTTGAAAGAAAAAAGCAGTATAAACTGTATATATCAGTCTGTATTATATCAGTCCACAAATTTCACAATGTTTTATCAGTCATGTTTGTTGAAATTTTTTTATCAAATCTTCTCCTCTCTCAACTGGCCCTGTCTATCTCCCCCTAAACCTGCCTTGTCAGCAACAATTCGTTGGGATGGTCGAAGGCACTTGAGGGTCTTTCAACAACGTCGCCGAGGCGTCTAATTCTTATTACATTTCCTTTAGTTAGTACACATTGGGAACCATTACACATTTACCACCTACTGTACACTTCCAGGACTCAAAGGAGGCCGCTAGAACGAGATACAGATACAGTACTGTGCAAAAGTCTTAGGCACCTGTAAAACTCCATAAATTAAAGATACTTTCAAAAATATAGAACTGAAAGTTTCTAAATATACAAGATTTACTCTAAAGAGCAGAAAACGGTGAATAACTAAAATTTCACCCCCTTTTAGTTCTACACCCATTCCTGTTTCAGTTAATCAGGTTGGTTCTATCAGTGCATGATGTCATTGATCATTAGCATACCTGTTTGTTATCACTGTGTCACCATGCACTGGCTGATATACAGTCATATGCAAAAGTTTATAAAAAATTGTGTGTTTGGATCAGCAATTTCATTTTGATCTATCAAATAACAGTCATATTTCAGTAGTGAAACTATGTTTATTCGATTAACAGAAAATAACAGCCTCTAGATGCTTCCTATAGCCTGTAATGAGTGTCTGGATTCTGGATTAAGGTATTTTGGACCATTCCTCCTTGCAGAACATCTCCAGTTCAGTTAGGTTTGATAGTTGCCGAGCATGGACAGCCCGCTTCAAATCACCCCACAGATTTTCTATGATATTCAGGTCTAAGGATTGGGATGGCCATTCCAGAACATTGTACTTGTTCCTCTGCATAAATGCCAGAGTAGATTTTGAGCAGTGTTTTGGGTCGGTGTCTTGTTGAAATGTCCAGCCCCGGCGTAACTTCAACTTTGTGACTGATTTCTCTATATTATTCTCAAGTATCTGCTGATATTGAGTGGAATCCATGCAACCCTCAACTTTATTAACATAGGGATGCTCATAAGTTTCCATGGTACCAGAGCACCCTAGGCCAAAGGTCAATGATCGATTTTATAATCGGACACTTGGGTAAAGAGAGGGGCGGAGCTGTCAACCGATCACCATCTGGTGGTGAGTTGGGTCAGGGGGTGGGGGAAGACTCTGGACAGACCTGGTAAACCCAAACGGGTAGTGCGGGTGAATTGGGAACGTCTGGAGGAGGCCCCTGTCCGACAGACTTTCAACTCATGCCTCCGGCTGAGCTTTTCGTGCATCCCTGTGGAGGTTGGGG